>JAPFBE010000251.1:0-77733 GCA_034336665.1 Luscinia megarhynchos | reverse complement strand
CTGACAGACGGCCGGAAAAAAACGAAAATCGAAAATCGTGGAAAAACTGAAAAGGAGGAACGACCGACCCGACGGACGGACCAGCCCCAGCCCAGTGGCCCCGAGCCCGGATCCCGGACCGGACCCGGAACTGGAGGAAGAACGGACCCGAACTGACCAGGCCGAGGATCCAGGAACGGAAAACGGAAAACTGAACTGAAAACCGAAACGACAACCCCAGAACCGAAAATAACGGAAAACGGAATTGAAGAACGGAACGAAAACGGAACGAAAATCTGGAACGGAACAGGAACGAGGAAAAATGGAAAACGGAACGGAATCGAACGGAATGGAACGGAATCGGAATGGAATAACTGAAGGAATGGAAAATGGAAAACGAGAAAATCGAAAATCGAAATAACGGAACGAACGGAACGGAAAATGGAATGAAAATCGAAAATGGAAAATGGAATGGAATCGAATGAAAATGGAACGGAAGGAAGGAAAATGGAAAATGGAATCGAAAATGGAAAATGGAAAATCTTGAAGACCGAGAAAACGAAATGGAAAAATGGAACGGAAGGAAATGGAATGGAATGGAACGGAATGAGGAACGAAAATGAAAATCGAAAATCGAAAGGAATGGACGGAATCGAAAAGGAATGGAATGGAATGGAATGGAATGGAATCGGGACCAGGAACCGAAAATGAGGAACGGAATCGAATGGAATGGAAAATCGGGAACCGGAAAACGAGGAAAATCGAAAACGGAAATGAAATGGAAAGAAAAAAAAACAAGGAAAAAAGAAAATGGAACTGAAAATCGAAGAAATCGAATGGAATGGAATGGAAGAAAATAACGAACGAAAATAAGGAAAATGGAATGGAATGGACGAAAATCGAAAATGGAATGGAAAATAGAAAATGGACAGGAAAAGAAATGGAACGGAATGGAATGAAAATCAGAAAATGGAAAAACGAAACGAATGGAATGGAAAAATGAACTGGAAAATGGAAAGAAAATGGAAATGAATCAGAAAATTGAAAATGGAAGGACGAAAATGGAATGAAAAATGGAATGGAAAATGGAATGGAATGGAATCAACGGAAAGAAAACGAAAGAAAATCCAGAAATGGAATGAAAAATAAAATGGAAAATGGAATGGAAAGGAAAATGGAAAATGGAAAATGGAAATGGAATGGAATGAAAAAAGAAAATGGAATGGAATGGAATGGAACGGAAAATGGACCGGAATGGAAAAACCATATAATCAATAAATCCATCTAAAATTAATGAGGCGGAGAAATGTACATGGAAGGAAGGGAAAAGGAAAAGGAAAAAATAATGGAAACACCCTTTAATGGAGGAATAATGGATTTTGATTTTTCGACATGGTGATTTTTGAGATGGGATCTTTGAGATTTTTGGAGATTTTTAGCACTTTTTGGTGGATTTTGAGATTTTTAGGGATCGGAGATTTTTGGTGAATTTTTTGGTGATGGTGAATGGTGATTTTTAGGACTCTTTTGAGAATAGAGATTTTGGGGATTTTTGGGATTTTTGGCGATCTTTTGGTGATTTTTGGCGATTTTCGGGGATTTTTTGGTGATTTTTTGATTTTTGTGGATTTTTTTGCAGTGATGAGATTTTTTACGGATATTTTTGGTGATTTTTTGAATTTTTTGAGATTTTTGACAGATCTCGGATTTTTGATTTCTTGTATCTGCTTTTGGTGATTTTTTGGTGATTTTTGTGATTTTTAGGATGATTTTTGGTGATTTTTTGATTTTTAGATTCTTTAGGACGAGGCTGTGACGCAAGCCTATCCTGCACCAGGTCAGGATGGTCATCCTCAGCTTGGAGCAGCAGGTCCGAGGTGGGTGCAAAAGCAAAAAATTGGGGGAAAATTGGGTGAAAATTGATTTTGGGGGATTTTAGTCATTTTTGGTGATTTTTGGTGATTTTTTGGGGATTTTTTAGGATTTTTTTGGGATTTTTTGGGATTTTTTGGTGATTTTTTGGGGATTTTTTGGTGATTTTTTGGGATTTTTTTGAGATTTTTTAGAGATTTTTTGGAGATTTTTTGGAGATTTTTTGGCTTTTTTTTGGAATTTTTTCGATATTTTTTGGTGATTTTTTGGTGATTTTTTGGGATTTTTTTGAGATTTTTTTGGGGATTTTTTTGATGATTTTTAGGATTTTTTGAAAAGATTTTTCGGTACATTTTTGGGATTTTTGAGCACTTTTTAGGATTTTTGAGATTTTTTGAGATTTTTGGAGATTTTTTAGATATGTTTTTGAGTGATTTTTGATGAATTTTTGGATTTTTTGAGACTGGCGATTTTTGAGATTTTTTAGAGATTTTTAGTGATTTTTTTGGTGATTTTTGGTAGATTTTTTTGGATTTTTTGGGATTTTTGGTGATTTTTTGGGATTTTTTGGGGATTTTTTGGTGATTTTTTAAGATTTTTTCGATATTTTTTGGTGATTTTTGGGGGATTTTTTTGAGGATTTTTTACAGATTTTTTCGGATTTTTTGGGGATTTTTTTGGTGATTTTTTGGGGATTTTTAAGGATTTTTTGGGGATTATGGTGATTTTTTGGGATTTTTTGGGATTTTAGATTTTAAGGACTTCACGCAGACCAGATGCTGCTCATCCTGCACCAGGTCAGTGGCAGTCATCCTCAGCTTGAGGCAGCAGGTCCAGGTGGAGTCGCTATCTAAAAATTGGGTGAAAGATGTAGGGTGAAAATTGGATTTTTAAGGGGATTTTTAGGGATTTTTGGTGATTTTGGTGATTTTTGGGTGATTTTTTGGATTTTTGTGATTTTTTGGGATTTTTGGTGATTTTTGAGGGATTTTGGGGATTTTTGAGATTTTAGAGATTTTTTTGAGGGGATTTTTGGGGATTTTTTAGTGATTTTTGGATGATTTTTTCGACA
This sequence comes from Luscinia megarhynchos, assembly GCA_034336665.1. NCBI lineage: Eukaryota > Metazoa > Chordata > Aves > Passeriformes > Muscicapidae > Luscinia > Luscinia megarhynchos. The sequence goes on along the minus strand of JAPFBE010000251.1, from coordinate 74,810 downwards.
TTTTTGGAATTTTTAGTGATTTTTGAGATTTTTTGGGATTTTTTGATGATTTTTGGGGATTTTTGGTAGATTTTTTGGGATTTTTGGTGATTTTTGGGATTTTTGAAAGTGAGATTTTTGAGATTTTTTGGTGATTTTTGGAGATTTTTGATATTTTTAGTGATTTTTTGGTGATTTTAGGAATTTTTTGAGATTTTTAGGATAATTTTTGGGTGATTTTTGAATGGTGATTTTTGGAATGATTTTTTAAGAGATTTTGGGGATTTTTGAGATTTTTTGAGGGATTTTTTGGGGATTTTTGAGATTTTTAGGGATTTTTTGGGGATTTTTGGTGATCGGGGATTTTTTGAGATTTTTTAGGGATTTAAGGCAAGAAAAGAAGCTGCTCATCCTGCACCAGGCATTAGTGATCATCCTCAGCTTGGAGCAGCAGGTCCCAGGTGGGTCGCGCAAAAATTGGGTGAAAATTGGTGAAAATCGGATTTTTGGGATTTTTGGTGATTTTTTGAGATCGGTGATTTTTGGTGATTTTGGGATTTTTGGTGATTTTTTGAGGTGATTTTTGGGGGATTTTTGACATTTTTCTGGAAATTTTTTGGTGATTTTTTGGGGATTTTTAGGTAGAGATTTTTTGGGTGATTTTTGGTGATTTTTAGGATTTTTAGGATTTTTGAGATTTTTGGTGATTTTGGAGATTTTGGGATTTTTTAGTGATTTTTTTGAGGGATTTTGGTGATTTTGGGGATTTTTGAGTGATTTTTAGATTTTAAAGATGACCAAAGCTGCTCATCCTGCACCAGGTCATGAGCTCATCCTCATCTTAAGCAACAGGTCCGAGGTGTGAAAGTGAAAATTAGGATCGGATAGGGTGATTTTTTGGGTGATTTTGGGCATTTTTGGGAGATTTTTTAGTGATTTTGGATGGGATTTTTATGTGATTTTTGGGGATTTTTGATGATTTTTGGGATTTTTGGGATCTTTTTAGGGGATATTTTTTGGTGATTTTTTGATGATTTTTAGGGATTTTTGAGATTTTTTAGGTGATTTTTGTGGGATTTTTTGAGATTTTTTTAGGGATTTTTAGAGATTTTTGGGATTTTCGGATTTTTTGGGAATTTTTGAAATTTTTGAGATTTTTAGTGATTTTTTGGAGATTTTTGGGGATTTTTTGGTGATTTTTAGGTGATTTTTTGGGATTTTTTGAGATTTTTTGAGGCTTTTTAGATTTTGAGATTTTGGGATTTTTGGTGATTTTTGGGGAATTTTTTGAGATTTTTAGGAATCGAGATTTTTTGGCGATTTTTGGGGATTTTTAGGATTTTTGAGATTTTGGGTGATTTTTGGTGATTTTTTGGGATTTTTGGGATTTTTGCGATTTTTTGGGATTTTTGGGATTTTTGGATCGGATTTGTTTTGGGATTTTGCAGGGATTTAGTAGCGGATTTGTTTGCAGTCTGCATCAGCCGTCAGGGATTCCTGCTTGGAGCAGCAGGTTCGGTGAGTCTTTGAAATGCGAAATTTTGGTGATTTCTGGGGATTTTCGAGATTTTTAGTGATTTTTTGGTGATTTTTTGAGATTTTTTGCGGATTTTTTTTGGTGATTTTTGGTGATTTTTGGGGATTTTTGACATGTTTTCTAAATTTTTTGGTGATTTTTGGGATAGGATTTTTCGAGATTTTGGAGGATTTTTGGGATTTTTTAGGGATTTTTTAGAGATTTTTTGGGGATTTTTGGTCATTTTTCGTGATTTTTTGGTGATTTTTTGGTGATTTTTGGGATTTTTGGGATTTTGAGGATTTTTTGGTGATTTTTGGTGATTTTTGGGATTTTTTGATAATTTTTGGTGATTTTAGGATTTTTTGCGATTTTTAGGGATTTTTGGGATTTTTAGGGATTTTTGGTGATTTTTGGGGATTTTTTGGGGATTTTTGGCTCTTTTTGTGGAATTTTTGGTGATTTTTTAAAGATTTTTTGGTGATTTTTTGAGATTTTTAGGATATTTTGGATTTTGTTGCTGAGATTTTTGAGTGATTTTTTGGGTGATTTTTAGATTTTTGGGGGAGTTTTTTGAGATTTTTGGGATTTTTTGATGATTTTTGAGGATTTTTTTGATTTTGGGATTTTTGGGATTTTTAGGATAGGGATTTTTTGATTACGGGATTTTTTGGTGATTTTTGGGGAGTTTTTTAGGATTTTTGCACATTTTTGGGATTTTTTTCGAGATTTTTTGTGATTTTTTGGTGATTTTTGGGATTTTTTTGGCATTTTTTGGGGATATTTTTGGTGATTTTTTGAGGGATTTTTAGGGATTTTTTGGAGATTTTTAGGGATTTTTGGGGATTTTTTGGTGATTTTTGGGGATTTTTTGTGAGATTTTTTGAGGGATTTTTTGGGATTTTTTGTGATTTTTTGGGATTTTTGGAATTTCTTTGATGATTTTGTGGTGGAGATGGTGATTTTTTGACATTTCGAAATGAGATTTTTGGGATTTTTTGGGGATTTTTTAGGGATTTTTGGGATTTTTAGGATTTTGGGATTTTTTGGCTCATTTTGGGATTTTTGGGTATTTTTAGCGATTTTTTTGGTGATTTTTGAGATGACATTTTGGGTGGAATATTTTTGGTGATTTTGGGGATTTTTTTAGGAGTTTTTTGGAGATTTTTTGGTGATCTTTTAGGATTTTTGGGGATTTTTATGACTTTGCGAAATTTTTTGATGATTTTTTGGTGATTTTTTGGTGATGATTTTTGGGTGATTTTTGACATGTTTTCTAAATTTTTGAGTGATTTTTAGGATTTTTTGGGATTTTTTGGGATTTTTTAGAGGGATTTTTTAGGATAGGATTTTCTTTAGGGATTTTTTGGGATTTTTTGGTGATTTTTGGTTAGGATTTTTTTGGGATTTTTGGATTTTTTTGGAGGATTTTTGGGATTTTTTGGGATATTTTTTTGAGAATTTTGACGATTTTTGTGGGATTTTGGGGATTTTTAGGGATTTTTTGAGATTTTTTGGGATATTTTTGGGGATTTTTTGATTTTTTGGGGATTTTTTGGCGATCGAGATTTTTGGTGATTTTTTAGGGATTTTTTGGGATTTTTAGGGATTTTGGTGATTTTTTACGGGATTTTTAGGATTTTTTGTGGGATTTTTTTACTTGGATTTTTTGGTGATTTTTTAGGGGATTTTGGGGATTTTTTGGTGATTTTTGGAATTTTTTAGGGATTTTTTGGTCTTTTGATTTTTTGGATATTTTTGGGGATTTTTCGAGATTTTGCGATTTTTGGAGCATTTTTTGGGGATTTTTTTTGAGTATTTTGGTGATTTTTGGGTGTATTTTTGGCGATTTTTCGGGATTTTTTAGGATTTTTGAGATTTTTGAGGATTTTTGGTGATTTTTTGGTATTTTTGGGGATTTTTTGTGATAATTTTTGGGATTTTTGTAGATTTTTGGGATTTTTTGGGGATTTTTGGGATGGTGATAGGATTTTTGGTGATTTTTTATGATTTTTGGGATTTTTGGGATGGAGTAGATTTTTTAAAGGGTTTCGGATTTTTGAGATCGAAATTTTTGGTGATTTTTGGGATTTTTTGGGATTTTTAGGATTTTTTCGGATTTTGGAGATTTTTTGGGGATTTTTTGGTGATTTTTTAGGATTTTTTTGGGGATTTTTGAGATTTTTTTGGGGATTTTTTGTGATTTTGGCTGAAAAGTGGCTCAATTTTTTAACATTTCGGTTGTCAGCTTTTTCAGATTTTTAGTGATTTTTGGGGATTTTTGGGGATTTTGGAGATAGGAATTTTTAGGAGATTTTGAGACTCTTGTGGATGAGACTATGATTTTGGCATTTCAAGATTTTTCAGTTTTGGTGGGTTTTTTTGGATTTTTCATACATTTCTCGTATAAATTTTTTAACAATTTTCTTTATGATATTTTTGAAAATGCATTTTGAAGTTTTTCTATTTCATAAAATTTTTTCATTTTTCCATAAAACTTTTTCCACAAAAATTCTTTTATTTTCCACAGAAAATTGCTCCACACAAAAATTCATTTCATTTTTTCCTCATTAAAATTCTCTTTCATTTTCCCATAAAACTGTTTTCCATAAAAATTCTTTTCCTATAATAAAAATTCTCATTTTTCCAAAATTCATTTGTACAAAATTCTCACTTTTCCACCAAAATTCTCCATTTTCCACAAAAATTCTTTTTTTTCCATAAAAATTCTCATTTTTTCCCCCAAAAATTCTCATTTTTTTTCCCACAAAAATTCTCCATTTTCCCAAAAATTTTTTCCATAAAAATTCTTTTTTTTTTCCATAAAAATTCTTTTTTTTTTCCCATACAAAATTTCCTCATTTTTCCCATAAAATTCTTTTTTCCACAAAAGATTCTCATTTTTCCCACATTCTCCATTTTTCAAAATTTCCCATTTTTTCCATAAAAGTCTTTTTTCCATAAAAATTTTTCATTTTTCCCATCAAAAATTCTGTTTCTCCCAAAACTTTTTCCATAAAAATTCTTTTTTTTTCCATAAAAATTCTTTTTTTTTCCCACAAAAATTCTCATTTTTTCCCACAAAAATTCTCATTTTTTTCCCATCGAAATTTTCCATTTTCCCAAAAATTTTTTCCATAAAAATTCTTTTTTTTTTCCATAAAAATTTTCAATTTTTTTCCCACAAAAATTCTCCATTTTCCCAAAAACTTTTTCCATAAAAATTCTTTTTTTTTCCATAAATATTCTGTTTTTCTCCACAAAATTCTCCATTTTTCCCATCAAAATTTTCTCCATTTTCCCAAAAACTTTTTCCACAAAAATTCTTTTTTTTCCACAAAAATTCTTTTTTTTCCACAAAAATTCTCATTTTTTTCCCCAAAAATCCTCATTTTTCTCCATTTTACCTCCCAAAATTCCCATTTTTTCCCCCAAATTTCTTCTCCACTCCGCATTTTTTTCACTTCTTTGTAGAAAATTAATGGATTTTTGGGGTTTTTTTGTATTTTTTTTCATTTTCAGAACGGAACCTGAACCCCAAGGCCGCGTGTCTGAAGAGGAGGAGGGAGAAAGTGGTGCCGGAGCCTCCTGGCTTCAGAGGCTAGGGAGCCAACTGGGATGGGGAAGGGACCAACTCACACAAGGGCAGATGTGACAGGTGGGGAATGGGAGTAAATGAAAAAATGGGAATTAAATGGGATTAAATAAAATTAAATGGAATTAAAAGGGGTAAAATGGGAATTAAATGGAATTAAATGGGGGTAAATGGGTAAATGGGGAGATAGGATTAAAGAGGGGAATTAAATGGGAATTAAACGGGAGTCAAATGGAGATTAAATGGAATTAAATGGAATAAATGGGAATTAAAATGGAGATTAAAAGGGGTAAAGGGAATTAAAGGGGAGTAAATGGGTAAAATAATTAAAATGGAAGTTAAAAGGGGGGAATTAAATGGAATTAAATGGGAATTAAATGGGGTAAATGGAATTAAGAGGGTAAAATGGGGTAAAAGAAGGGGGGAGCATTAGGATGAAAATGGAATTAAAATGGGAATTAAAATGGGGTAAATGGAATTAAATGGAGATTAAAATGGGAATTAAAAAGGGAATTAAATGGGATTAAAGAGAGTTAAATGGAGTATCTGGGATTAAATGGAGATAAAATAGATTAAATGGAATTAAAAAAGGGAATTAAATAAATTATCGGTCATCGAATGCATCATCGAGATAAATAAATTAAGGAGTCATCGGGTAAAGAGATGCATCGAGGTCATCGGTCATCGGTCATCGGTCATCGGTCATCTAAATTCATCGAGGTAAAGGGTAAATAAGTCAGGGAGTAAATAAGTCACATCGGGAATTAAAAGAGATATCGGTCATCGAGGAGTAAAAGTCATCGGTCATCGGGTAAAAGTCATCGAGATTAAAAAGGGAGTAAAGAAGAGATCATCGGTCGCCATCGAGATAAAAGTCATCGAGGAATCATCACAGTCATCGGGAGTAAAAAGTCTAAATAGAATTAAAGTCATCTGGAGTAAAGGGCCATCGGTCATCACGTCATCGGGTAGGTCATCAGTCATCGGTCATCAGTGCATCGAATTAAATAATCAGTCATCAGTGTCGGTCATCGAGATCATCGAGATTAAATCACGGTAAAAAGTTAAATAGAATTAAATGGAGAAAAAAGGAAAAATAGAAAAATTAGGGGAAAAGATGGGAAAAATAGAACAAATCAAAGCGTGGGCATCAAGCATCAGGAAAAAATGGGAATCAAACATCTGAGAATAAGGAAAATCAAACAAAATAAAGTAAAGAGATAAAATGGGAAAATTAAAGGGGAAATAAAGTCATCAGAAATCATCGTCGAGGAAGTTCAAAGATAGAAAATAGAATCAATCAATAAATCGAACGAAAATCAAAAATAGAATCAAATTAAAAAGTAGAATCATAAATAAATTAGAAAATATTTAAAAATAAAGTCGTCGTAGAAAATTAAATTCAGGATAAATAAATTAGAAATCAAAGGCGTCAAATTAAAACCAGAAATTAGAAGAATCTAAATAAACCATCAGGAAATCGGCATCAAATAAAGATGGAAATCAGAAATGGAAATCAGAAATGGAAAATCAGAAATCAAAATCAAGAATCGTTAAATCAAAATCAAATCGTAGAATCAAATAAATCAAAATCAGAAATCGAAAAATCAAATAAATCAAAGAAAATCAGAAAAATCAGAAAAAATAAAAATAAAGACAAAATAAATCAAAATCAGAATAAATCGAACATCAAAATAAATCAAAATAAATCAGAAATCAAATGAAATAAAAATAAATAAATAAATCAAATCGAAAAATAAAATCAAACATCAAAATCAAATCAAACATCGAATCAAAATAAAGATAAATCAGAAAATAAAATGAAATCAGAAAAATCCGGGAAATAGAATCCGGAAATAAATTAAAATTAATAAAATATTTTAGAATTTTATTTTAGTTGACGAAAATTTTTCATTTCAGGAAATTTCATTTTGTAAAATCCCGACATAAAGTCAGAAATTCCGTTCGGATATAGAATTCCTCACGAATAAAGTTTTCCTGTGGGACGGTTCTTCGAAATCAAAATATTCCTTAATTTTTGGGTTGGTTTTGGGTCGCGGAAAATTAAGTCGTCGATAAAATGGAAATAAAAATGGAAATTATTTAATTTAAATGCAATAGTGTGGAACAAAAGATTGAAATAAACGAAAATTTTTCGAAATAACAAAATAAAGTGGATTTTTAGGTAGGAATTAAAAGTTAAAACAAAAGATAAAATTATATAAATATAAATATATCTATAAATCTTCTCTCGAAAATTTGAGTGGTGGAAAATTTTAGGTTTTCTTCCTTTCCCGTTTTGGGAAAAATATTAAATTTTAGAATTCGAGGGATTTTAAGATTTTAGGATTTTAAGAATTTTAGAATTTCTTGGGAATTTTAGGGATTTTGGTTTTGGAATTTTGGGATTTTGGAAAACTTTTCGGTTACAGGAGGATTTTGGGGGAATTTTTAGGATTTTGGGAATTTTAGGGGAAGATTGGAATTTTGGGTTTTGAAATTTTCTTGGGAATTTTTGGGAACTTTAGGGGGATTTTACAGGAATTTTGAAATTTTGGGATTTTAGGGAGGATTTTAAAGGAATTTTAAGATTTTAAGGGGGATTTTTAGGGGAATTGCAGATTTTAGGTTTAGGGATTTTGCAGGAATTTTAGAATTGTGGAATTTTGGGATTTTGGGATTTTAAGAGAATTTTGGGATTACAGCAATTTTTAGGTTACAGATTTTCGGGATTTTGAGGAAGTTGAGGAATTACAATGAAATTTTGGGATTTTAGGGAATTTTAGAGTTAGGTTAGAATTTTGTGTTACAGGATTTAGAGGTTTAGGGGGATTTTTAGCGGGATTTTAGAATTTTGGGATTACAGAATTTTAGAATTTTGGGGAATTGGGATCCTGTTTAATTTTAGAGATTTTAGGGATTTTAATAGAAGTACGGATTACAGGAAATTATTACAGGGGGATTACAGGAATTACAGAGATTACAGAATTTCTGGTGGGATTTTCTCGAGAGAGATTAAATTATTTTCTCAATTTTAATTTTAATTTTAGGGGTGGGAAGTCGATCATCAAATCAGTAATAAAGTCCGTTAAAATTTCAGGTCTGGTTTAATTATCGTTGTCAAGTGGTTCTTGTCATCAGTCGTGAATAATCGTTATCGAATTAAATTAGAGGCGTTAGAGGTAAAATTAAATCGAGGCATTAAATTAAAGGCATCGGCGAAATCGGCATCGGCATTAAAACGTCGAAATTAAAGTCGGCGTCGAGGCGTCGAACATTATCGGCATCGAAGCGTCGAGGCATCGAAGGCGTCGGCGTCGGCATCGAAATTCGAAAGATCGAAAACCGTCGTCGAGCGATCGAGGCATCAGGCATTCGAGGCGTCGAAAGCGTCAGCGTCTCCGTCGAGGCATCGAAAGCGTCGAGGCATCGGCGTCGAAACGTCGAAATCCGGCGTCAGCATCAAAACATTAAAGGCGTCGATCATCGGCATCGGCGTCGAGAGCGTCGAAATCTGGCATCAAGCAGTCGAAACAGCATCGAAAGCGTCGGCATCAGGCATCGAAATCAGAGGCGCCGAGCATCGAAAGCTAAACCGGCGTCGGAGCGTCAGCGTCGGCGTCGGCGTCGGCGTCATCAAATCAGCATTAAAGCGTCATCGGCGTCGGCAAATCAGGCACCGAGCGTCGGCGTCAGCGTCATCAGAGCATAAAGCGTCATCACCACCAAAAACAACCACCACAACCAAACCAAAACATCGAACATCGCGTCGAAGCGTCGGCGTCGAGCTGTCGAAGGCGTCGACGTCGTCGAGCGTCGGCATTAAAGCGTCGAAGGCATCAGCATCAAATTAAACGTCGGCATCTGGCATCAAAGCGTCAGCAACATCAGCGTCAGGCGTCAGCGCCTCGAAAGCGTCGAGCATCATCGCGTCAGCATCGAAAGCGTCTAAACCGAGCGTCGAAAATCGAAGCGTCGAAATCAGCGTCGACATCGAAAGCATCGCGTCGGCATCGCGTCGACGTCATAAAGCGTCATCATCGAAAGCATCAGAAGCATCGAAAGCATCGGCATCAGCATTAAAGCGTCAGGCATCGAAATAAAGCGTCGCGTCAGCGTCGTAAAGCATCGAAATTAAAGCATCGGCGCGTCGAAACGTCAGCTGTCGAGCGTCATTAAAGCGTCGAAGGCATCGAAATTAAAGCGTCAGCATCAATCAAAGCATTAAAGTCATCAGCATCAGGCGTCAGCATCGACATCGGCATCAGGCGTCGCGTCGTAAAGCATCATCGTCGCGTCAATTAAAGCATCAACGTCAGCATCGAGCGTCATCGGCGTCGCGTCAGCGTCGAACGTCGATAAAGCATCATAAACGTCAAAGCGTCGGCATAAATCGATCAGCATCGAAGCGTCGACAAAGCATCAGGCGTCAGCTTTCAAGCGTCAGGCGTCAGGCATCGACGTCAGCGTCGAAATCGAAGGCATCTAAAACGTCGGCATCGAGCGTCAGCGTCGGCATCATAAACGTCGAAATAAAGCGTCATCGAAGCGTCGGCGTCGTAAACGTCGCGTCGAAATTCAGGCGTCATCAGCGTCGAAGTCGAGCGTCGAAATCAGCGTCGAGCGTCGGCATCGAGCGTCGAAGCGTCGAAATCGTCGAATAAAGCATCGAAATCAGGCATCGAGCACTCATCCGCTCGTAAAAAATAAAAAAAGAAAAATCTTGAAAAAGAAAAAAGCAGGAAAAAATAAAAATTCAATTTCAACTGGAGACAAAAATTTCGGGAATTTTTTAAGGAAAAAAAATGGAAAAAAAATTCCTGAAATAGAAAAAAAATGAAATAAAAAAATAAAAAATGAAATTCCGATTTTCTGGCCTCCCCCCACCCTCTGTAGTTCATGTCTTGTAGCAATAAATGTTTTTTTTCTAAAAAATAAAAATGAATTTTGTCTTTTTTTGGGGGGTTGGGGGATGGAGGGGGAGGGGAAGGGGAAGGAGGGAAAAAAAATAAAGGGGAAAAAAAATGAAAAAAATTTGCCCAAAAATGAGAAAAAAATCCCCCAAAATTCTGCAGAAATTCGAAAAAAATTCGCAAAAAATTCTCCAAAAATTGGCAAAAAATTCGCAAAAAAATCCGAAAAAATTCTCCAAAAATTCCCCAAAAATTCGCAAAAATTTTTCAAAAAATTCCCCAAAAAGTTCCTTAAAAATTCCCAAAAAATTCCCAAAAAATGCCGAAAAAATTCCCAAAAAATTCCAAAAAAAATCCGAAAAAATTCTCCAAAAATTCGCAAAAAATTCCCAAAAAATTCCCAAAAAATTCACAAGAAATTCCCAAAAAATTAAAAAAAATTCCAAAAAATTCCCCAAAAAAACCCCAAAAAATCCCCAAAAAAGTCGCAAAAAATTCTCCAAAAATTCCCCAAAATTCCCAAAAAATTCGCAAAAAATTCGCAAAAAAATCGCAAAAAATTCGCAAAAAATTCTGAAAAAATTCTCAAAAAATCCCCAAAAAATTCCCAAAAAATCTCCAAAAATTCCCAAAATTTCCCCAAAATATTCCCCCAAAAATTCGCAAGAAATTCGCAAAAAATTCCTAAAAAAATCCCCCAAAAAATCCAAAAAATTCCCCCAAAAATTCGCAAAAAATTCGCAAAAAATTCGCAAAAAAATTCTCAAAAAATTCTCAAAAATTCCCAAAAATTCCCCAAAAAATCTCCAAAATTTCCAAAAAAATCCCCAAAAAATCCCCAAAAAATCCCCAAAAAATCCAAAAAATTCCTCAAAAAATCCCCCAAAAATCCAAAAAATTCCCCCCAAAATTCGAAAAAAATTCACAAAAAATTCTCCAAAAATTCTCCAAAAAATTCTAAAAAATCTCAAAAAATTCTCCAAAAATTCCCCAAAAATTCGAAAAAAATTCGCAAAAAATTCGCAAAAAATTCACAAAAAATTCGCAAAAAATTCCCCAAAAATTCGCAAAAAATTCCCAAAATATTCTCTAAAAATTCCCAAAAAATTCTGCAAAAATTCGCAAAAAATTCTCAAAAAAATTCTCAAAAATTCACAAAAAAATCTCAAAAAATTCTCAAAAAATTCCTCAAAAAATCCCCAAAAAATCCAAAAAATTCCCCCCAAAATTCGCAAAAAATTCCCAAAAAATTCTCAAAAAATTCTCCAAAAAATTCTCTAAAAAATCCCAAAAAATTCCCCAAAAAATTCCCCAAAAATTCGAAAAAAATTCGCAAAAAATTCGCAAAAAATTCACAAAAAATTCGCAAAAAATTCCTCAAAAGATCCCAAAAAAATCTCAAAAAATTCGCAAAAAATTCTCCAAAAATTCCCAAAAAATTCTCAGAAAAATCCGAAAAAATTCTCCAAAAATTCCCCAAAAGTTGCCCAAAAATTCTCCAAAACTTCGCAAAAATTTTTCAAAAAATTCGTAAAAAATTCCAAAATAATTCCCAAAAAATTCGCAAAAAAATCTCAAAAAATTCGCAAAAAATTCGCAAAAAATTCCTCAAAAATTCCCCAAAAAAATTCCCAAAAAATCCAAAAAAATTCCCCAAAAATTCCACGAAAATTCGCAAAAATTTTTCAAAAAATTCCCAAAAAATTCTGCAAAAAATCCCCAAAAATTCCCCAAAAATTCCCCAAAAAAATCCCAAAAATTCCCCAAAAAATTCTCCAAAAAATTCCCAAAAAATTCGAAAAAAATTCGCAAAAAATTCTCCAAAAAATTCCCAAAAAATTTGAAAAAAAATCCGAAAAAATTCTCCAAAAATTCCCCAAAAATTCGCAAAAATTTTTCAAAAAATTCCCCAAAAAGTTCCTCAAAAATTCCCAAAAAATTCCCAAAAAATTCCCAAAAAATTCGCAAAAAATCTCAAAAAATTCGCAAAAATTCGCAAAAAATTCCCAAAAAATTCACAAAAAATTCACAAAAAATTCCCAAAAAATTAAAAAAAATTCCAAAAAATTCCCCAAAAAATCCCCAAAAAAATCCCCAAAAAATCCCCAAAATTTCCAAAAAAATCCCCAAAAAATCCCCAAAAATTCCCCAAAAAAATCCAAAAAATCCCAAAAATTGGCAAAAAATTCTCCAAAAAGTCCCAAAAAATTCTCAAAAAATTCTCAAAAAATTCTCAAAAAATTCTCAAAAAATTCGCAAAAAATCCCAAAAAAATTCCTCAAAAAATGCCGAAAAAATCCCCAAAAAATTCCCAAAAATTTGCAAAAATTTTCAAAAAATTCACAAAAAATTCGCAAAAAATCCCAAAAAAATCGCAAAAAATTCGCAAACAATTCCCAAAAATTTTTCAAAAAATTCACCAAAAAATCACCAAAAATCCCAAAATAATTCCCAAAAAATTCCTCAAAAATCCTCAAAAATTCCCCAGACAATCCCAAAAAAAATCCCAAAAAATTCTCCAAAAATTTCCAAAAAATCCAAAAAAATCCCCCAAAAATTCCCCAGAAAATTCCCCAAAAAATCCTAAAACTTCTTCCAAAAATCCCCAAAAAATCCCCAAAAAATCCCCAAAAATTCCCCAGAAAATTCCCCAAAAAATCCTAAAAATTCTTCCAAAAATCCCCAAAAAATCCCCAAAAATTCCCCAGAAAATTCCCAGAAAATTCTCAAAAATTTCACAAAAATTTCCAAAAAAATTCTCAAAAAATTTAAAAAATTCCAAAAATTCCTCAAAAAATCCTCAAAAAATTCTCGAAAAATCCCCAAAAAATTCGCAAAAAATTCTCCAAAAATTCGCAAAAAATTCTCCAAAAATTCACAAAAAATTCTCCAAAAATTTCCAAAAAAATTCCCCAAAAAATTCGCAAGAAATTCTCAAAAAATGCCCAAAAAATCCCCAAAAATTCGAAAAATATTCGGAAAAAATTCTCCAAAAATTCTCCAAAAAATCCCCAAAAAATCCCCAAAAAATTCCCAAAAATTCTCCAAAAAATCCCAAAAAATCCCCCCAAAAAATCCCAAAAAATCCCAAAAAAAATCAGAAAAAATCCCCAAAAAATCTTCCCAAAAAATCCCCAAAAATTTCCCAGAAAAACCCTAAAAATTTCCAAAAAATCCCCAAAAAATTCCCAAAAAAAATCCCAAAAAAATCCCCAAAAAGTTCCTAAAAAATCCCAAAAAAATCTCCAAAAATTCCCCAAAAAATCTCCAAAAAATCTCCAAAAAATCCCCAAAAATCCCAAAAAATTCCCAAAAATTCTCCAAAAAATCCCAAAAAATCCCCCCAAAAATTCACAAAAAATTCTCCAAAAATTTGCAAAAAATTCACCAAAAAATTCCTCAAAAATTCCCAAAAAATTATCCAAAAATTGGCAAAAAATTGGCAAAAAATTCTCAAAAAATTCTCAAAAAATTCTCAAGAAATTCTCAAAAAATCCCCCAAAAAATCCCCAAAAAATCCCCAAAAAATCCCTAAAAATTTCCTCAAAAAATCCCAGAAAAATCCCCAAAAAATCCCAAAAAATTCCTAAAAACTCCCAAAAAATTCCCAAAAATCCCCAAAAATCCCACACTCCCCAAAATTCCCAAATTTTTTCCCCCCAAAATCCCCAAAAAAAACCACAACAAAAAAATCACCGAAAAAATTCAATTTTTATTCACCAAAAACCCAAATTTCCACCGATTTTCACCAAATTTTTTTTAAAATTTCACAAATTTTTTTTTTGAAGTTTTGAAATTTTTGGGAGTCAAATTTTTTTGGGAATTTTCTGGAATTCCAGTTGATCTTTGTGGAAAAGTTGAGCCAGGATGTGATCGGCGGTGCCGTGGAAATATTGATCCATCCTCAAAGTCTCCAGCTGGGGATAAAAAAAAAAAGAAAATTAATTAAATTTAATTAATTTGGGGATTAAAAATGGGAATTTTTAATTTATTAAAAAATTTATGGTTTTTTTAAGGGTTTTGTTGGGTTTTTTAAGGAAAAATTTGGATTTTTTGTGTTAAAAATGGAGGGAAAATGGGGAAAAGTGGGGAAAAAATGGGGAAAAATTGGGAAAAATTGGGAAAAGTTGGGAAAAATTGGGGAAAAATTGGGGAAAAATTGGGGAAAAAATGGGGAAAAGTTGGGGGAAAATTGGGGAAAAATTAATAAAAAATTAGGGAATAAATGGGGAAAAAATGAGAAAAAATGGGAAAAAATTGGGGAAAAATTGGGGAAAAAATGGGGAAAAAAATCTAAAAAAAAGGGAAAAAAATCAGAAAAAAAATCCGAAAAAAATCCGAAAAAATGAGAAAAAAATCCAAAAAAAAGCAAAAAAATCAGAAAAAAATGCGAAAAAATGGGGAAAAAATGGGGAAGAAAATGGGAAAAAAATTTGAAAAAAATCCAAAAAAATGGGAAAAATATCCGAAAAAAATTGCAAAAAAATCAGGAAAAAATGGGAAAAAATGGGGAAAAATTGGGGAAAAAATGGGGAAAAAATCTGAAAAAAATCCGAAAAAAATGGGAAAAAAATCAGAAAAAAATGGGAAAAAATCAGAAAAAAATGGGAAAAAAAATGCAAAAAAAATCAGAATTTTTGGGGAATTTTTTTTTTAATTCTCAGCTATTTTTTGGAAATAAAAATTAAATTTTTTACCTGGTTGCCAGTGCTGTAAGCCAGCACCAGCAGCAAATCCTCCTGGCAGAAACTCTGCACAAAGTGTTGGGAGCCCAAGGGGAAATCAGGGAAACATTCCCAAAAATGGGGGAAAAATGGGGAAAAATGAGGAAAAAATGGGGAAAAATTGGGGAAAAATTGGGGAAAATTGGGGGGAAAATTGGGGAAAAATTGGGGAAAAATTGGGGAAAAATTGTGGGAAAAATGGGGAAAAAATGACGAAAAACGGAGAAAAAATGGGGAAAATTTTGAGAAAAAATTAAGAAAAAATAGGGAAAAAATGGGGAAAAAATGGGGAAAAATTGGGGAAAAATTTGGGGGAAAAAATGGGAAAAAATTGGGGAAAAATGGGGAAAAATTGGGGAAAAAATGGGGAAAAAAATGGAGAAAAAATCCGAAAAAAGATGCAAAAAAAGCAGAAAAAAATTGGAAAAAATGAGGAAAAATTTGAGAAAAAATTAAGAAAAAATGGGGAAAAAATGGGGAAAAAATGGGGAAAAAATGGGAAAAAAATCAGGAAAAAATGGGGAAAAATGGGGAAAAATTGGGGAAAAATTGGGGAAAAATTGGGTAAAAAATGGGGAAAAAATGGAGAAAAATTGGGGAAAAAATCCAAAAAAATGGGGAAAAAATCCGAAAAAAGATGCAAAAAAATCAGAAAAAAATTGGAAAAAATGAGGAAAAATTTGAGAAAAAATTAAGAAAAAATGGGGAAAAAATGGGGAAAAATTGGGGAAAAAATGGGAAAAAATCAGAAAAAAATGGGAAAAAATCAGAAAAAATGGGAAAAAATCAGAAGAAAATGGGAAAAAAAATCAGAAAAAAATGGGAAAAAATGGGGAAAAATGGGAAAAAAATCAGAAAAAAATGGGAAAAAAATCAGAATAAAATGGGAAAAAAACCAGGAAAAAATCTTAAAAAAATCCAAAAAAATGGGAAAAAAATAGGAAAAAAAATCAGAATTCTTGGGGAATTTTTTTTTTAATTCTCAGCTATTTTTTGGAAATAAAAAATTGAATTTTTTACCTGATTGCCCGTGCTGTAAGCCAGCACCAGCAGCAAATCCTCCTGGCAGAAACTCTGCACAAAGTGTTGGGAGCCCAAGGGGAAATCAGGGAAACATTCCCAAAAATTGGGGAAAAATGGGGAAAAATGGGGAAAAATTGGGGAAAAATTGGGGGAAAATTGGGGAAAAATGGAGAAAAATTGGGGAAAAATTGGGGGAAAAATTGGGGAAAAAATTGGGGGAAAAAATGAGGAAAAATGGAGAAAAAAATGGGGAAAAATTTGAGAAAAAAAATTAAAAAAAAGGGGAAAAATTGGGGAAAAATTGGGGAAAAATTGGGGAAAAAATGGGAAAAAAAAGTAAAAAAAATTTTGAGACTTTTTTTCCACACTGTGGGACGATTCTTGTGCCTCGAAAAAAAAATGCAAATATTCCTTAATTTTGGGTTGGTTTTGGAACAAAAAAAAGCGGAAAAAGTGAAAAAAAATTAATAAAGTGGAAAGAAGAAAAAAAAGGAAAAGGGAGAAAAAAAATGGGGGGAGAAAAAAAGGAAAAAAAAAATAAAAAGGGAAAAATGGGGAAAAAAGGGGGAAATTATTTAATTTAAATGCAATAATTGTGGAGGGGAAAAAAAAAACAAAAAAAGGAAAAATTTGAAAAAAATGAAAAAAACAGAAAGAAAAAAGGAAAAAAAATTTTTACCCCAGACAAACAAACAAAAAAAACAAAAAAAATTGAATTTTTTAGGTAGGAAATTAAAAAAAAGGGATTATTAAAAAAAAACAAAGAAAAAAATTAAAAATTATATAAATATAAATATATCTATAAATCTATATCGAAAATTTATGGTGGTGGAGAAAACAAATTTTTTTGGGTTTTTTTTTTCCTTCCTTCCCGTTTTTTTGGGGAGGGAAATGAAAAAAAATTTGGGAATTTTTTGGGGGGAATTTTAAGGGATTTTTTGGAGATATTTTGGGGGAATTTTTGGGAATTTTTTGGGAATTTTTGGGGAAAATTTTGGGAATTTTTTTGGGATTTTTTGAGATTTTCTTGGGAATTTTTGGGGAATTTTTGGGGATTTTTGGGGATTTTTTGGGAATTTTTTGGGAATTTCTTGGGGAATTTTGGGGGATTTTTTGGGATTTTTTTTGGAATTTTTGGGATTTTTTTTGGAATTTTTGGGGATTTTTTGGGAATTTTTTGGGGATTTTTGGGGGATGTTTTGGGAATTTTTTGGGATTTCTTGGGGATTTTGGGGATTTTTTGGGAATTTTTTGGGATTTTTTGGGAGAATTTTTGGGAATTTTTTGGATTTTTTTGGAAATTTTTTGGGATTTTTTTGGGATTTTGGGGGATTTTTTGGGAATTTTTGGGGATTTTTGGGAGAATTTTTTAGGGATTTTTGGTGATTTTTTTGGGATTTTTTTGGGATTTTTGGGGGATTTTTTTTGGAAAACTTTGGGATTTTTTGGGGATTTTTTTGGAGAATTTTTGTGAAATTTTTTGGTAATTTTTTGGGAATTTTTTGAGATTTTTTTGGGATTTTTTGGGATTTTTTGGGGAATTTTTTGGGATTTTTTGGGATTTTTTGGGAGAATTTTTGGGAATTTTCGGGGACTTTTTGAAAAATTTTTGGGAATTTTTTGGGATTTTTTGGGAACTTTTTGGGGATTTTTTGGGGAGTTTTTTGAAGGATTTTACAGGGAAATTTTTGAGGAGTTTAATGAAGAATTTTAGGGATTTTAGGGGAATTTTAGAGGTTAGGGAATTTTTAGGAAATTACTGAGGATTTTTTGGGGATTGGGGTTTTGGAGGATTTTTTGGGGATTTTTGGGGATTTTTAGGATTTTGGGGGATTTTGGGGAGTTTTCTAGAGAATTTTTAGGGGATTTTGGGAGGAATTTTAGAATTTTGTGAGGGAATTTTCTGGGATTTTTTAGGGAGGAGATTTTAGAATGAGAATTTTGAGGAATTTTTAGGGGATTTTTGAGAATATTAGGAATTTTTGTGAGTGTTTCAGGATTTTTGGGAAAATTTTAGAGATTTTGGGGATTTTAAAGGGGAAATTTTTAGGGAATTTTTGTAGAGAAATTTTGAGATCGAATTTTGAGGATTTTTTTCTCTAAAAATTCAAGATTTTTCTCCATTTTTCTCCCGAATTTTTTAATTTTTAATTTTTTTCTTTTTTGGGAGTCGAGCGCTCAAGTCGTCATCGCACGTCATCGTAAAAGAAAAACATCCGCAGGCATAAAAGATTCCATATTTCGTCTGGATTTTATCAACTCCGTTCATCAGAGTGGATCTTAGTCATCGGTCCGTCTCGGAAATCCGCATCAAAAGGCGTCGATCAGTCCGAAGTCGAGATCGTCGATCCGTCGAGGCGCGTCGAGCGTCAGGCGTCAAAGCGTCGAAATCGAAAATCAGGCAAGATCGAGCGATCAGCATCGAGCGTCAGCATCGAAACGTCGAAAATCGAAATCGAGCGTCGAAGCGTCAAGCGTCGAAAATCGAGCATCAGGCGTCGAAGCGATCGAGCGTCAGGCGTAAAATCATCGAGGCATCGAGCATCGAAAGTCCGAGCGAAATCAGGCGTCGAGCGTCAGCGTCGCATCGAGCGTCGAAACGTCAGACGTCAATCGTCGAGCGTCGGCATCGAAATCCGTCAGCGCATCGAAAGCGTCGAAAACGTCGAAAGCATCGAGATCGGCGTCAGCATCAGAGCATCAAAACCGAGCATCGAAATCGAGCGTCGAAAGCGTCGAGACATCAGAGCGTCGAAATCGAAAATCGGCGTCGAAAGCATCGAGGCGTCGAAATCGGCATCAGGCATCGATCGAAACATCGAAATCGAGCATCGAAAAATCGAAGCGTCGAAATCGAAAATATACGCA
This sequence comes from Luscinia megarhynchos, assembly GCA_034336665.1. Taxonomy (NCBI): domain Eukaryota; kingdom Metazoa; phylum Chordata; class Aves; order Passeriformes; family Muscicapidae; genus Luscinia; species Luscinia megarhynchos. Next base: position 56,192 of record JAPFBE010000251.1, on the reverse strand, counting down.
TCGAGCATCGGCGTCGAAAATCGAAAGCGTCAGCATCGAAAGCATCCGCGTCATCGTAAAATCGAGTCGAAAATCGAAAAGTCAGCGTCGAAAGCATCAGGCATCAAGCATCGAAAGCATCAAAGCGTCGAAATCGCAGTCGCATCATCAAAGCGTCGAAACATCGGCATCGACATCAGCATCATCAGACATCAGCGTCGAAACATCGAAAGCGTCGAAATCAGCATCGAGCGTCGAAATCAGCGTCGACATCAGCATCGAAATCAGCGTCAGCATCCAAACGAAAATCGCGTCGAAGCTTATCCGGCAATCCGAAACATCGGCAAAATCATCCAGCGCGTCCAAAACGTCAGGCAGATCGCTTATCAGGCTTATCAAAACGTCATCGAGACATCCGCGTCGCATCCAGCATCAGCGTCAAAACGTCGAAAAGCGAAATCGGAAACGTCGGAGCGTCGAAACGTCGAAAGCGTCGAAAATCAGCATCAAGCATCGAAAATCGAACGTCGAAATCAGAGCGTCGAAAGCGTCGAAATCAATCCAGGCGTCCAGGCAATCAAACAGCATCGAAATCAGCGTCGAGGCGTCGAAAGCATCAGCGTCAAAATCGGGCATCGAAGGCGCGTCATCGGCACGTCAGCGTCGGAAAATCGAAACGTCGAAAGCGTCGAAAGCATCGAGCGTCGTCAGGCATCGAAAGCGATCGAAAGGCGTCGAGGCGTCAGCATCAAAACGTCGAGCGTCGAAAATTCATCGACAGGCATCGAAATCGTCGCGAAAGCGTCGAAGATCGAAATAGCGTCGGCGTCGAACGTCGTCGAGGGCGTCAAAGCATCGAAGCGTCGGCGTCGAAATCAGCGTCGAAACACGTCGGGCGTCAAAGCGTCGAAACGTCAGGCGTCGAAAATCGATCGAAAATCAGCGTCAGGCGTCAGCATCAGTCAAAGCGTCAGGCATCGAAAATCGAGCGTCGAAAGCATCAGTCGCGTCAAAGCGTCAGCGTCGAAGCGCATCGAAGCATCGAAAATCAGCGTATCGAAAGCATCAGGCGTCGAAAAATCACGTCGAGGCGTCGGAAAATCGAGCGTCGGCGTCAGGCGTCAGGCATCGGCGTCGGCGTCAAAAGTCGAGCGTCGAGCGTCAGGTCAGCGTCGAATCGAAAATCGAGCATCAGGGCAGTCGAACGTCAGTCAGAGCGTCAAAGGCATCGGCATCGAGCGTCGACGTCGAAAGCATCGAAAGCGTCGAGATCGAAGGCGTCGAAATCGAAACTCGAAACATCGAAAGGCGTCGACATCGAAAAGCGTCAGCGTCAAAGGCATCAAAGCGTCGAGCATCGGCGTCGCATCAAAACGTCGTTGAAAGCGCGATCGAAAGCGATAAAGCATCGAGCGTCGCATCGAAGTCGGAAAAATTTGGGAGAAAAATTTGGGAAAAAAATGGGGGAAAAAATTTGGGGAAAAATATAAAGAAAAAAATGGGGAAAACGGGAATCAAAAAACGGGGAAAAAATTTTAAAAGAAACAAAAATAAAAAAAATCTTGAGAAAAAAACGGAAAAAATAAAAATTCAATTTCAACTGAGGACATTCGAGGAATTTTACTGAAGAAAAAAAATGGATTCCTGAAATAGAAAAAAAATGAAATAAAAAATAAAAATGAAATTCCCGATTTTCGCCCCTCCCCCACCCTGTAGTTCATGTCTTGTAGCAATAAATGTTTTTTTAATAAAAATAAAATTGGAATTTTGTCTTTTTTGGGGGGGGTTGGGGGATGGAGGGAGGAAGGGGGAAGGAGGAAAAAAAAATGAAAAAAATTTGCCCAAAAATGAGAAAAAAATCCCCAAAAATTCGAAAAAAATTCGCAAAAAATTCTCCAAAAATTGGCAAAAAATTCGCAAAAAAAATCCGAAAAAATCCCCAAAAAATCCAAAAAATTCCTTAAAAAATCCCCCAAAAATTCCAAAAAATTCCCCAAAAAATTCGCAAAAAAATCTCAAAAAATTCGCAAAAAATTCTCAAAAAATCCCAAAAATTTCCCAAAAATTTCCCAAAAAATTAAAAAAAATTCCAAAAAATTTCCCAAAAAATCCCCAAAAAATTCCCAAAAAATCCCAAAAAAATCCCAAAAAATTCCCAAAAAATTCTAGAAAAAATTCCCAAAAAATCCCCAAAAAATTCCAAAAAATTCCTCAAAAAATGCCAAAAAATTTTCAAAAAATCCCAAAAATTCCCCAAAAAATTCTGCAAAAATTCCCAAAAATTCGCCAAAAAATTCCAAAAAATTCCTCAAAAAATCCCCAAAAAATTCCCAAAAATCTCCAAAAAATTCCCAAAATTTCCCCAAAGAATTCGCAAAAAATTCCCAAAAAATTCTCCATAAATTCGCAAAAAATTCCCAAAAAATTCTCCAAAAATTCCTAAAAAATGCCCAAAAAATTCTCCAAAAATTCCCAAAAAATTCGCAAAAAACTTGCAAAAATTCCTAAAAAATTCGCAAAAAATTCTCCAAAAAATTCGCAAAAAATCCAAAAAATTCCCCCAAAAAATCGCAAACAATTCACAAAAATAAATGTTTTTTTTTTCTAAAAAAAATAAAAATGAATTTTGTCTTTTTTTTGGGGGGGTTAAGGGGATGGAGGGGAGGGAAGGAGGGAAAAAAAATAAAGGGGAAAAAAAATGAAAAAAATTTGCCCAAAAAAGAGAAAAAAATCCCCAAAAATTCTGCAAAAATTCGCAAAAAATTCGCAAAAAATTGTCCAAAAATTGGCAAAAAATTCGCAAAAAAATCCGAAAAAATTCTCCAAAAATTCCCCAAAAATTCGCAAAAATTTTTCAAAAAATTCCCCAAAAAGGTCCTCAAAAATTCCCAAAAAATTCCGAAAAAAATGCCGAAAAAATTCCCAAAAAATTCCAAAAAAAATCCGAAAAAATTCTCCAAAAATTCGCAAAAAATTCCCAAAAAATTCCCAAAAAATTCGCAAAAAATTCCCAAAAAATTAAAAAAAATTCCAAAAAATTCCCCAAAAAATTCGCAAAAAATTCCCAAAAAATTCTCAAAAAATTCTCCAAAAAATTCTAAAAAATCTCAAAAAATTCTCCAAAAAATCCCCAAAAAATTCGCAAAAAATTCCTCAAAAAATCCCAAAAAAATCTCAAAAAATTCGCAAAAAATTCTCCAAAAATTGGCAAAAAATTCTCAGAAAAATCCGAAAAAATTCTCCAAAAATTTCCCAAAAGTTGCCCAAAAATTCTCCAAAAATTCGCAAAAATTTTTCAAAAAATTCGCAAAAAATTCGCAAAAAATTCCCAAAAAATTCGCAAAAAAATCTCCAAAAATTCGCAAAAAATTCTCAAAAAATCCCAAAAATTTCCCAAAAAATTCCCAAAAAATTTTCAAAACATTCCTCAAAAAATCCCCAAAAAATCCAAAAAATTCCTCAAAAAATCCCCCAAAAATCCAAAAAATTCCCCCCAAAATTCGCAAAAAATTCACAAAAAATTCTCCAAAAATTCTCCAAAAAATTCTAAAAAATTCTCCAAAAATTCCCCAAAAATTCGAAAAAAATTCGCAAAAAATTCTCCAAAAATTCCCAAAAAATTCTCAAAAAAATCCGAAAAAATTCTCCAAAAATTCCCCAAAAATTCGCAAAAATTTTTCAAAAAATTCCCAAAAAATTCTGCAAAAAATCCCCAAAAAATCCCCAAAAAATTCCTCCAAAAATTCTGCAAAAATTCTCCAAAAATTCTCAGAAAAATCCGAAAAAATTCTCCAAAAATTCCCAAAAATGCCCAAAAAAATTCCCAGAAATCTCCAAAAAAATCCCCAAAAAATCCCGAAAAATTCCCCAAAACATTCTGAAAAAATTCTCAAAAAATCCCCAAAAAATTCCCAAAAAAGTCTCCAAAAAATTCCCAAAATATTCTCAAAAAATCCCAAAAAAACCCCAAAAAATTCGCAAAGAAATTCCCAAAAATTTCCAAAAATTCCCTAAAAAAATCCTCAAAAATTCCTCAAAAATTCCTCAAAAATTCCCAAAAAATCCCCAAAAATCCCAAAAAATTTCCCAAAAAATCCCCAAATAATTCCCAAAAAATCCCCAAAAGTTCCCCAAAAAATCCAAAAAAATCCCCAAAAATTCCCCAAAAAATCCCAAAAAATCCCCAAAATTGGCAAAAAATTCTCCAAAAAGTCCCAAAAAATTCTCAAAAAATTCTCAAAAAATTCTCAAAAAATTCGCTAAAAATTCGCAAAAAATCCCAAAAAAATTCCTCAAAAAATGCCGAAAAAATCCCCAAAAAATTCCCAAAAATTCATAAAAATTCTCCCAAAAAAATTCCCACAAAAATCCCAAAAAATCCCCAAAAATCTTAAAAAAATTCCCCAAAACAATCCCCAAAAATTTCTCAAAAAATTCACCAAAAATCACCAAAAAATCCCCAAAAATAATTCCCCAAAAATTCCTCAAAAATCCTCAAAAATTCCCCAGACAATCCCAAAAAAATCCCAAAAATTCTCAAAAATTCCCAAAAAATTCACAAAAAATCCCCAAAAAATTCCCTCAGAAAAATTCCCCAAAAATCCCTAAAAAATTCTTCCAAAAATCCCCAAAAAATCCCCAAAAAATCCCCAAAAATTCCCCAGAAAAATTCCCCAGAAAAATTCTCAAAATTTCCCAAAAAATTTCCAAAAAAATTCCTCAAAAATTCAAAAATTCCAAAAATTCCTCAAAAATCCCTCAAAAAATTCTCAAAAATTCCCAAAAAAATTCGCAAAAAATTCGCAAAAAATTCTCCAAAAATTCCCCAAAAATTCGCAAAAAATTCTCCAAAAATTCCCCAAAAATTCGCAAAAAATTCTCCAAAAATTCGCAAAAAATTCTCCAAAAATTCCCCAAAAAATCCCCAAAAATTCAGAAAAAATCCCCTAAAAATCTTCCCAAAAATCCCCAAAATTTCCCAAAAAACCCCAAAAATTTCCAAAAATCCCCCAAAAATTCCCAAAAAATCCCCAAAAAATCCCAAAAGTTCCTAAAAAATCCCAAAAACTCCCAAAAATTCCCCCAAAAATCTCCAAAAATTTCCAAAAATCCCCAAAAATCCCCAAAAAAATTCCCAAAAATTCTCCAAAAATCCCAAAAAATCCCCCCAAAAATTCACAAAAAATTCTCCAAAAATTTGCAAAAAATCCCTAAAAATTTCCTCAAAAAATCCTAGAAAAATCCCCAAAAAATCCCAAAAAAATCCTAAAAACTCCCAAAAAATTCCCAAAAATCCCCAAAAAATCCCATAAAATCCCCAAAAAATCCCAAAAAATCCTAAAAATTTCCTCAAAAAATCCCAGAAAAATCCCCAAAAAATCCCAAAAAATTCCTAAAAACTCCCAAAAAATTCCCAAAAATCCCCAAAAATCCCACATTCCCCAAAATTCCCAAATTTTTTCCCCCCAAAATCCCCAAAAAAAACCACAACAAAAAAATCACCAAAAAAATTCAATTTTTATTCACCAAAAATTCAAATTTTCACCGATTTTCACCAAATTTTTTTTAAAATTTCCCAAATTTTTTTTTACTTTTTTGATTTTTTATATTTTTTGGAGTCAAATTTTTTTGGGAATTTTCTGGAATTCCAGTTGATCTTTGTGGAAAAGTTGAGCCAGGATGTGATCACGTGATTGCCGTGGAAATATTGATCCATCCTCAAAGTCTCCAGCTGGGGATAAAAAAAGAAAAATTAATTAAATTTAATTAATTTGGGGGATTAAAAAGGAATTTTTTATTTATTAAAAAATTGGTGATTTTTTTAAAGGGTTTTGTTGGGTTTTTTAAGGAAAAATTTGAATTTTTTGTGTTAAAAATAGGGGGGAAAATGGGGAAAAGTGGGGAAAAAATGGGGAAAAATTGGGGAAAAAATTGGGAAAAAATGGGGAAAAAATGGGGAAAAATGGGGAAAAATTGGGGAAAAAATTGGGGAAAAATTGGGGAAAATTGGGGAAAATTTGGGGAAAAATTGGGGGAAAAATGGGAAAAAATTTGGGAAAAAATTGGGAAAAAATTGGGAAAAATTGGGGAAAAAATGGGGAAAAAATGGGGAAAAATTGGGGAAAAATTGGGGAAAAAATTGGGGAAAAAAATTGGGGAAAAATGGGAAAAATTAGGGAAAAAAATTGAGGGGAAAAAAATGGGAAAAAATTTGGGAAAATTGGGAAAAAATTAGAGGAAAAAATTGGGGAAAAAATGGGGAAAAAATAGGGGGAAAAATTGGGGAAAATTGGGGAAAAAATTGGGGAAAAATTAATAAAAATTAGGGGAATAAAATGGGAAAAAAATGAGGAAAAAATGGAGAAAAAATTGGGGAAAAAATTAGGGAAAAAATGAAGAAAAATAAAAAAATTGGGAGAAAAATGGGGAAAAAAATAAATTGGGAAAAGAAATGGGGAAAAATTGGGGAAAAATTAGGAAAAATTTTAGGGAAAAAATGGGGAAAAATCAGGGAAAAAATTTTGAAAAAATGGGGAAAAAATTGAGATGAAAATTTTGGAGAAAAAAATTGGGAAAAAAATGAGAAAAATGAAAGAAAAATTAAGGAAAAAATCAGGAAAAGGGAAAAATATTTTGAAAAAAATCAGAGAATTTTATTGGGGTGAAACAAAATTTTGGGAAAAATCGAGAGAATATTTATGATAAAAAAAGAAAAATGGAAAAATTCCTAGGAGAAAATCTGAGGAAAAAATTAGAGGGGAAAAATATGAGGAAAAAATGGAAAAAATGGAGGGAAAAATGAGTAAAAATGGGAAAAATCGAAAAATGAGAAAAAAATGGGGGAAAAAATTGGGGAAAAATTGGGGAAAAAATTGAGGGGAAAATTAGGGAAAAAATTGTGGAGAAATGAGAAAAATTAGGAAAAATTGGGAGAAAAAATTAAGAGAAAAATTGGGGAAAAAATTGGGGAAAAAAATTGAGGGAAAATGTGAAAAAATTAAGAAAAATTGGGAAAAAAATAGGGAAAAAATGGGAGAAAAATTGAGAGGAAAAATTAGGGGAAAAAATGGAAAAATTGGGGGAAAAATTGGGGGAAAAAAATGGGAAAAATTGGGGAGAGATGCACAGAAAGAAAAGAAAAAAATGAGGAAAAATTTATGAGGAAAAAATTAAGAAAAAAATGAGGAAAAAAAAGGGAAAAAATGGGGAAAAATTGGGGAAAAAATGGGAAAAAAATCAGAAAAAAATGAGAAAAATCAGAAAAAAATGGGAAAAAAATCAGAAAAAAATGGGAAAAAAATCTGAAAAAAAGGGGAAAAAATGGGGAAAAACTTGGGAAGAAATTAAGAAAAAATGGGGAAAAAATGGGGAAAAAAATCAGAAAAAAATGGAGAAAAAATCAGAAAAAAATGGGAAAAAAATCAGAAAAAAATCGGAATTTTTGGGGCAATTTTTACGGATTTTTTTTTTTATTTTTTACCTGATTTTTATGGAATTTTTGGAAAAAAAAATTGAATTTTTTACCTGGTTGCCCGTGCTGTAAGCCAGCACCAGCAAAGCAAAATCCTCCTGGCAGAAACTCTGCACAAAGTGTTGGGAGCCCAAAAGGGAAATCAGGGAAACCTTCCCAAAATTGGGGAAAAATGGGGGAAAAATTGAGGAAAAATGGGGAAAAATTGGGGGAAAAATTGGGGAAAAATTGAGGGATGGGGAAAAATTGTGGGAAAAATGGGAAAAAATTAAGAAAAAAGTGGGAGAAAATTAAGGAAAAAATAGAGAAAAGAAAAGGGAAAAAGTGAGAAAAAAAATGGGGGAAAAATTTTGAGGAAAAAAATTAAGAAAAATGGGGAAAAAATTGAGGAAAAAATTGGGGAAAAAAATGGGGAAAAAATTGGGGAAAAATAGGGGAAAAATCAAAAAGATGGGAAAAAATTTGGGAAAAAAGATGAAAAAATCAAGAGAAAAAATTGGAAAAAAATGAGGAAAATTTTGGGAAAAAAATTAAGAAAAAATGGGGGAAAAATGGGATAAAAATTGGGAAAAAATCAGAGAAAAAATGGGGGAAAAATTGAGAAAAAATTGGGGAAAAAATTGAGGGGAAAAAAAATGGGGAAAAATGGGAAAAAAATCAGAAAAAATTGGGGGAAAAAAATCAGAAAAAAATGGGGAAAAAATCAGAAAGAAAATTGGGAAAAAAATCAGAAAAAAATTAGGAAAAAAATGGGAAAAATTTGAGAAAAAAATTAGAGGGGAAAAAAATTGGGGAAAAAATTGGGGGAAAAAATCAGGGATAAAATGGGAAAATCAGGAAAAAAATGGGGAAAAAATCAAAAAAATGGGAAAAAATGGGAGAAAAAAATCAGAATTTTTGGGGAATTTTTTTTAATTCTCAACTATTTTTGGAAATAAAAAATGGAATTTTACCTGGTTGCCCGTGCTAGTATAGCCAGCACCAGCAACAAATCCTCCTGGCAGAAACTCTGCACAAAGTGTTGGGGATCAAAGAGGGAAATCAGGGAAACATTCCCAAAAATGGAAAAATGGGAAAAATGGGGAAAAAGGTGGGGAAAAAAATTGGGGAAAAAAATTCGGGAAAAAGTGGGAGAAAAAGTCAGGGGAAAAATTGGGAAAAATGAGTAAAAAATCAAAATGAGGGAAAAATCAGAAAAATGATGAAAAATGGGAAAAAAATGGGAAAATTTTGAAAAAATGAAAAAAATGGGGGAAAAATAGAGGGAAAAAAATGAGAAAAAAATCCAAAAAAATGAGAAAATCAGAAAAATGGGAAAAAATCGGTAAAAAATGGAAAAAAATTCTGAAAAAATGGGGAAAAAATGGGGTAAAAATCGGGAAAAATGGGATAAAAAATCGGGGAAAAAATGGGAAAAAAATCAAGAAAAAAATGGAGAAAAAATCAGAAAAAAATGGGGAAAAAAATCAGAGAAAAAATGGGGAAAAAATTGGAAAAAAATAGAGAAAAAATGCTGGGAAAAAAATGGGGAAAAATGGGGAAAAAATCGGAAAAAAATGGGGAAAAAATCAGAAAAAAATGAGGGAAAAATCAGAAAAAAATGGGGAAAAAAATGCAAAAAAATCTCAGAATTTTTGGGGAATTTTTTTTAATTCTCAACTATTTTTTGGAAATTAAAGAATTGAAATTTTACCTGGTTGCCCAGTGCTGTAAAGCCAGCACCAGCAGCAAATCCTCCTGGAGAAAGCTCTGCACAAAGAGTGTGGGAACCAAGGGGGAAAAACACGTCGCCGATTCCCAGAAGAGTGTTGAGTTCCTTCTGGGAGGGTCACACCCACCTGATATGGGGAAAAATTGGGGAAAAATTGGGGAAAATTGAAAATTGGGGAAAATTGTGGAAAATTGAGGGAAGGGTGGGAAAAATTGGGGAAGAAATTGGGGGAAAAAGATTGGGAGAAAGTGGGGAAAATTTAGGGAAATTAGGGAAAAATTGGGGAAATTTTGGGAAAATTTGGAAGAGAATTGGGAAAATTTGGGAAAATTGGGGAGAAAAATTGGGATTTTTTGGGGGATTTTTTGGGATTTTTTGAGATTTTTTGTGATTTATTTAGGATTTTTGCAGGATTTTAGATTTTTTGAATATTTTTAAATATTTTTTAGAGAATTTTTGGGATTTTTAGGGATTTTTGGGATAGGATTTTAATAGATTTTAGGGAGTTTTTGGGAAGATTTTTAGGGGATTTTTTGGAGAATTTTAGGGGATTTTTTGGGGATTTTAGAGATTTTTTGGAGATTTTTAGGGATTTTTGGAATTTTGGGGGATTTTTGGAGGATTTTTGGGGATTTTTAGGGAATTTTTTGGGGATTTTTGGGGATTTTTGGGAGATTTTTGGTGATTTTAGGGGATTTTTTGTGAATTTTGGGATTTTTAGGGGATTTTTAGGGGAATTTTTTTGGGGGATTTTGGAGATTTTAGTGATTTTTGGGATTTCTTTTAGAGGGATTTTTTGGGGATTTTTGGAGTTTTTAATATTTTTGAGAATTTTTAGGGGATTTTTGGGGATTTTGGGTATTTTTCGGGGGATTTTTTGGAGATTTTTAGAGATTTTTGGGATTTTTTAGATTTTGAGGGATTTTTATATTTTTTGGAGGAATTTTTTAGGGAATTTTTGAGATTTTTATGAATTTTTAGGGAAATTTTTGGGGTTTTACTTTTTTAGGGATTTTTTGGGAATTTTTTGGGGGATATTTTTAGGGGGGTTTTAGGGATTTTTTGAGGGGATTTTGGGGGAAAAAAAAATTAAGAAAAAGAATCAGAAAAAATCAGAAAAAAATCTGGAAAAAATCAGAAAAAAATCATTAAAAATCAGAAAAAAATCAGAATAAAATCGGAAAAAAATCAGAAAAAATCAGAAAAAAACCTGGAAAAAAATCAGCAAAAAATCAGAAAAAAATCAGAAAAAATCAGAAAAAAAAAAAAAAAAAAAAAATCAGAAAAAAATCAGGAAAAAATCAGAAAAAAAATCAGAAAAAAATGAGAAAAAAATGAGAAAAAAATGAGAAAAAAAAGAGAAAAAAATGAGAAAAAAATCAGAAAAAAATCAGAAAAAAATGAGAAAAAAATCAGAAAAAAATCAGAAAAAAATCAGAAAAAAATCAGAAAAAATGAGAAAAAAATGAGAAAATAATCAGAAAAAATCACAAAAAAATCAGAAGAAAATGGGAAAAAATCCTAAAAAATCTGAAAAAAAACTTGAAAAAATGAGAAAAAAATGAGAAAAAAATCTGGAAAAATTGAGAAAAAAACCAGAAAAAATCTGAAAAAATCAGAAAAAAATGAGAAAAAAATCAGAAAAAAATGAGAAAAAAAAGAGAAAAAAATCAGAAAAAAATGAGAAAAAAATCAGGAAAAAAATCAGAAAAATCAGAAAAAAAAAAGAGAAAAAAATCTGGAAAAATGAGAAAAAATCAGAAAAAAAATGAGAGAAAATTGAGAAAAAAATGAGAAAAAAATCAGAAAAATAACAGAAAAAAACAGGAAAAAATCAGAAAAAAATGAGGAAAAATGAGAAAAAAATGAGAAAAAAATCAGAAAAAATCAGAAAAAAATCAGAAAAAAATCATTTAAAAATCAGAAAAAAATCGTTAAAAAATCATTAAAAATCATTTAAAAAATCAGAAAAAAATGAGAAAAAAGTGAGAAAAAAATGAGAAAAAAATCAGAAAAAAATCAGAAAAAATGAGAAAAAAATCAGAAAAAAATGAGAAAAAATCTGGAAAAAATCTGAAAAATTCAGAAAAAAATCAGAAAAAAATGAGAAAAAAATGAGAAAAAAAGTGAGAAAAAAATGAGAAAAAAATGAGAAAAAAATCAGAAAAAAATGAGAAAAAAATCAGAAAAAAATGAGAAAAAAATCAGAAAAAAATGAGAAAAAAATGAGAAAAAAATCAGAAAAAATCATTAAATAATCAGAAAAAAATGAGAAAAAATCATTAAAAAAATCATTAAAATATCATTAAAAAATCAGAAAAAAATCAGGAAAAATCATTAAAAAATCATAAAAAATCGATTTAAAAATCATTAAAAAATCATAAAAAATCGATTAAAAAATCATTAAAGTAATCAGAAAAAAAATCCTAAAAAATCCGAAAAAGTCATTTAAAAATCATTAAAAAATCATTAAAAAATCAGAAAAAAATGAGAAAAAAATGAGAAAAAAATGAGAAAAAAATGAGAAAAAAATCAGAAAAAAATCATTAAAAAAACATTAAAAAATAATTTAAAAACCGGAAAAAAATCCGAAAAAAATCCTAAAAAAATCAGAAAAAAACGGGGAAAAAATCCTAAAAAATCCCCATTTCCCAAAACCCCCAAATTCCCCCCAAAATTTGGGATTTTTTACCTGCCCACAGCCGCTGACCACCACGCCCATCTCGTGGGCGTTGAAGTGGAAATGAGGAACCCCCAAGTTGTTGCTGAAAATCCTCAGCGTGGCCAAAGTTAAAGTGTTGTCGTGCTAGAAAATTAAAATTAAAATTGATAATTAATTTAAAGAATTAATTTAAAAATTAGAAATTTTTTAATAAATTTTTTCCTATTTTTTCCCATTTTTTTACAATTTTTTTACAATTTTTTTCCTATTTTTTCCCCATTTTTTCCCCAATTTTCTCAATTTTTTTACAATTTTAAAAAAGTTTTTTCCCCATTTTTTTCCTATTTTTTCCTATTTTTATTCCCATTTTTTCTCAATTTTTCCCCATTTTTTCCCAATTTTTCCCCATTTTTTTCCAAATTTTTTACAATTTTTTTTTATTTTTTCCCCATTTTTTCCTTTTCACTGCCAAAGTCAAAGTGTTGTCGTGCTAGAAAATCGAAATTAAAATTCATAATTAATTAAAAAAAATTAATTTTAAAATTAGAAATTTTTTTATAAATTTTTTTCCTACTTTTTCAGATTTTTTTCAATTTTTTTACAATTTTTTTCCTATTTTTTCCCAATTTTTTTCCCATTTTTTTTTCAAATTTTTTTCCCATTTTTTCCCCATTTTTCCCCAATTTTTTCTCTATTTTTTCCCATTTTTTCCCCAATTTTTTACAATTTTTTTTGAATTTTTCCCCATTTTTTCCCATTTTTTCCCATTTTTTTACACTTTTTTCCCCGTTTTTTTCCTATTTTTTCTCAATTTTTTTACATTTTTACAATTTTTTCCCCATTTTTTTCCTATTTTTTCTCAATTTTTTTACAATTTTTAAAAAAATTTTTTCCCCATTTTTTTCCTATTTTTTCCCATTTTTTTTCCTATTTTTTCCCAATTTTTTCCCATTTTTTCTCAATTTTTCCCCATTTTTCCCCCATTTTTTCTCATTTTTATTCCCATTTTTTCCCATTTTTTCCAAATTTTTCCCATTCTTTTCCCCATTTTTTTCTCAATTTTTTCCCCAGTTTTTCTAATCTTTTTTACAATTTTTTAAAATTTTTTCCCCATTTTTTTCCCCATTTTTTTCCCCAATTTTCTCAATTTTTTTACAATTTTTTAAAAATTTTTTCCCATTTTTTTTCCTATTTTTTCCCAATTTTTTCCTATTTTTTCCCAATTTTTCCCCATTTTTTCTCAATTTTTCCCCATTTTTTTCCAAATTTTTTACAATTTTTTTTTATTTTTTCCCCATTTTTTCCTTTTCACTGCCAAAGTCAAAGTGTTGTCGTGCTAGAAAATCGAAATTAAAATTCATAATTAATAAAAAAAAATTAATTTAAAAATTAGAAATTTTTTATAAATTTTTCCACGTTTTTTTCTGAATTTTTTTCCCATTTTTTCCCAATATTTTCCCAATTTTTCCCCAATTTTCCCCCATTTTTTTTTATTTTTTCCCAATTTTTTCCCCAATTTTTTTCCATTTTTCCCCAATTTTTTCCCCAATTTTTCCCCAATTTTTCCTTAATTTTTCGCCAATTTTTCCCCAATTTTTCCCCAATTTTTCCCCAAATTTTTCTCAATTTTTCCCCAATTTTCCCCAATTTTTCCCCAATTTTTCCCAATTTTTTCCCCAATTTTTCCATAATTTTCACCAAAATTTTTCCAATTTTCCCCCAATTTCCCCCAATTTTCCCCAATTTTTCCCCAAAATTTTTCCCCATTTTTCCCCATTTTTTCCCATTTTCCCCCAAAATCCCAATTTTTTTTTTTACCTCATTCAAGGATTGACTAAAAATTTTCTCATTTTCTGTCAAGCCCGTCCCGTTTTTCCTGAATCTCGCCCATTGGAAAACTCCACCAGGAAATGGGAATTTTTTAGAAGCTGAAAAAAAAAAAAAATTAAAATTCTCAAATTTTTCTAAAATTTCCCAATTTTTAAAATTGGAATTTTATTAAAAAATGCGAATTTAGGAATTGAAAGAAAAAAAAAAGAGAAAAAAATGAGGGAAAAAATGAAAAATAATTTTAAAATATTATGATAAAAATTGGGGAAAAATTTGGGGAAAATTTGGGAAAATTTGGGGAAAAATTGGGGAAAAATTGGGAAAAATTTGGGGAAAAATTTGGGGGAAAAAATTGGGGAAAAATTTGGGGAAAATTGGGAAAAATTTGGGGAAAATTTGGGGAAATTGGGGAAAAATTTGGAGAAATTTGGGGGAAATTGGGGAAAAATTGGGGAAAAATTGGGGAAAATTGGGGAAAATTTGGGGGAAAATTGGGAAAAAATTGGGGAAAAAATTGGGAAAAAAATGGGAAAAAATCAGGAAAAAATGGAGAAAAAAATCAGAAATAAATTTGGGAAAAATTAGAAAAAAATTGGGAAAAAATTCAGAAAAAATTTGAAAAAAAATCAGAAACAAATGAAAAAAATCAGAAAAAACCGGGAAAAAATATGGAAAAAATACTAAAAAAATGGGGAAAAATTGGGAAAAAATTGGGGGGAAAATGGGAAAAATTCTGGAAAAATCAGGAAAAAATTGGGAAAAAGCTGGAAAAAATTGGGAAAAAATTGGAAAAAATTTGGAATGAATTTCAAAAAAAAAAGGGGAAAAATGGGGAAAAATTAAGACAAAAAAAGGAAAAAAAATCGGAAAAAATTGGGCAAAAATTGGGAAAAAATGGGGAAAAATCAGGAAAAAATGGGGGAAAAATGAGGAAAAATTAGGAAAAAAAATCAGAATAAAATTGGGAAAAAACGGGGAAAAATCAGGAAAAAAATGGAGAGAAAATTGGGAAAAATTCTGGAAAAAATGGGAAAAAATTGGGAAAAATTCGAGAAAAAATGGAAAAAAATTAGGAAAAAATTCAGAAAAAAATGGGAAAAAATACTAAAAAATTTGTAAAAATTCTGGAAAAATGGGAAAAAAAATCAGGAAAAATTGGGAAAAAAATCAGAAAAAATTCAGAAAAAAATTTTGAAAAATTGGGAAGACATGGGGAAAAAATTGGGAAAAAAATGGGAAAAAATAAGGAAAAAAATGAGGAAAAATTAGGAAAAAATCAGAGAAAAATGGGAAAAAATGGGGAAAAAACGGGAAAAAATATGGAAAAAATTGGAAAAAAAGTTGAGAAAAATTTGGGAAAAAATCAGAAAAAATGGGAAAAAAATACTAAAAAATTGGGGAAAATTCAGGAAAAAATGGGGAAAAAAATCAGAAAAAATGGGGAAAAAATTGGGAAGAAATGGGGAAAAAATGGGAAAAAATTGGGAAAAAAATCAGAATAAAATTGGGAAAAAATGGGGAAAAATTAGGAAAAAATTCAGAAAAAAATGGGAAAAAAATTTGGAAAACTGGGAAAAAATTCAGAAAAAAATGGGAATAAAATCAGAAAAAAAATGGGAAAAAAATATTTAAAAATTGGGGAAAATTCTGGAAAAAATGAGAAAAAAAATTTTAAAAATGGAAAAAAAATTGAGGAAAAATTGAGAAAAAACTGGGAAAAAATGGGGAAAAAATATGGAAAAAATTGGAAAAAAATTGGGAAAAAATGGGGAAAAAATGGGGAAAAATTGAGAAAAAACTGGGAAAAATATCAGAAAAAAATGGGAAAAAATTTGGAATAAATAGGGAAAAAATAAAAGGAAAAAATAAGAAAAAATAAGGAAAAAATCAGAAAAAAATGGGAAAAAATTGGAAAAAAATATTTAAAAAATGGGGGAAAATCAGGAAAAAAATGAGAAAAAAATTGGGAAAAAATTGGGGAAAAATCTGGGAGAAAAAATCAGAGAAAAAAATCGGGAGAAAAGAAAAATCGAGAAAAAAATGGGAAAAAATCAGGAAAAAAAATAGGGAAAAATGTGAGAAAAAAAATGGGGAAAAAAAATCAGGAAAAAATGGGAAAAAAATTGGGAAAAAAATCAGAAAAAGTGGGAAAAAATTGGGGAAAAATGGAAAAAAATTGAGAAAAAATTGGGGAAAAATGGGAAAAAAATCAGAAAAAAATAAGGGAAAAAAAATCAGAAAAAAAATGTGGAAAAAAATGAGAAAAAAATCAGAAAAAAAATGGGAAAAAAATCAGGGAAAAAAATCAGAAAAAAATCGAGAAAAAATGGGAAAAAAATCGGGAAAAAATGGGAAAAAAATCAGAAAAAAATCAGAAAAAAATGAGAAAAAAATCAGAAAAAATCAGAAAAAAAATCAGAAAAAAATGGGGAAAAAAATCAGAAAAAAGTCGGAAAAAAATCGGAAAAAATCAGGAAAAAATCCCAAAAAATCAGAAAAAAATGGGGAATTTTCAAAATAAAGAAATTTTAATTAATTAATTAATTTTTTTGCCTTACCTTCACTAAATAACCGTGTTCATTGGCATTGAAATGCCAGTGAGGAGCCCGGAGCCCCCGGCCCCGGATCCTCAAGGTGCCCACGGTGATTTGGGATCGAGAGAAATTCATTGGAGAGTTTGGGGGAATGGAGAGAAATAGAGAAAAATATTGGGGAGAAATGGGGAAAAATGGGGAAAAAATGGGGGAAAAATTTGGGAAAAATTGGGGGAAAAAATGGGGAAAAATTGGGGAAAAATTGGGGAAAATGGGAAAAAATGGGGAAAAATGGGGAAAAAATGGGGAAAAAATGGGGAAAAAATTGGGAAAAAAATCGGATAAAAATGGGGAAAAATGAGGGAAAAATGGGGAAAAAATTTGGGAAAAATCTGGAAAAAATTGGGAAATAATGGGGAAAAAATAGGGAAAAAATGGGGAAAAAATTGGGAAAAATTTGGAAAAAATGGGGAAAAAATGAGGAAAAAATTGGGAAAAAATTGGAAAAAATGGGGAAAAAATGAGGAAAAAAATGGGGAAAAAAAGGGAAAAAATGGGGAAAAATGGGGAAAAAATGGGGAAAAATGGGGAAAAAATGGGGAAAAAAAGGGAAAAATTGGGGGGAAAATGGAGAAAAAAAATCACAAAAAATCAGAAAAAAATCAGAAAAAATCAGAAAAAAATGGGGAAAAAATGAGAAAAAAATGAGAAAAAAATCAGAAAAAAATCAGAAAAAAATGGGAAAAAATCAGAAAAAAATGGGAAAAAAATCAGAAAAAAATGGGAAAAAAATCAGAAAAATGGGGAAAAAATCAGAAAAAATGTGGAAAAAATTAGAAAAAATCAGAAAAAAATGGGAAAAAAATCAGAAAAAAATCAGAAAAAATGGAGAAAAAATTAGAAAAAAATCAGAAAAAAATGGGAAAAAAATCAGAAAAAAAATCAGAAAAAAATGGGAAAAAAATCAGAAAAAAATCAGAAAAAAATCAGAAAAAAATGGGGAATTTTTTGGGGTAAAAAAAGTGAATTTTGGTGAATTTTTTTGCCTTACCTTCACTAAATATCCGTGTTCATTGGCATTAAAATGCCAGTGAGGAGCCCGGAGCCCCCGGCCCCGGATCCTCAAGGTGCCCACGGTGATTTGGGATCGAGAGAAATTCATTGGAGAGTTTGGGGGAATGGAGAGAAATAGAGAAAAATATTGGGGAGAAATGGGGGAAATGGGGAAAAAATGGGGAAAAAATCAGAAAAAAAATCGGATAAAAATAGGGAAAAATTGGGAAAAATTGGGGAAAAATTGGGGAAAAATGGGGAAAAATTGGGAAAAAAAGGGGAAAAAATGGGGAAAAAATGGGGAAAAAATGGGGAAAGAAATCAGGAAAAAATTGGGGAAAAATTGGAAAAAAACGGGGGAAAAATGGGGAAAAAATCAGAAAAAAAATCGGATAAAAATGGGGAGAAATCAGGAAAAAATTGGGGAAAAATTGGGGAAAAAATGGGGAAAAAATGGGGAAAAATGGGGAAAAATGGGGAAAAAAATTGGAAAAAATGGGAAAAAATTGGGGAAAAATTGGGAAAAAATGGGGAAAAAATGGGGAAAAATGGGGAAAAATGGGGAAAAAATGGGGAAAAAATGGGGAAAAATCAGGAAAAAATTGGGGAAAAATTGGAAAAAAATGGGGAAAAAATGGGGAAAAAAATCAGAAAAAAATCGGCAAAAAATGGGGAAAAATCAGGAAAAAAATTGAGGGAAAAAATTGGGAAAAAAATGGGGAAAAAATTCGGGAAAAAATGGGGAAAAATGGGGAAAAAAAATGGGAAAAAATGGGGAAAAAATTGGGGAAAAAATGAGGAAAAATTGGGGAAAATTTGGGAAAAAATGGGGAAAAAATGGGGAAAAATTGGGGAAAAATTTGGGAAAAAATAGGGAAAAATTGGGGAAAAAATTAGGAAAAATTGGGAAAAATGGAGGAAAAAATGGGGAAAAAATTGGGGAAAAAATGGGGAAAAAATGGGGAAAAATTGGGGAAAATGAGGAAAAAATTGGGAAAAAATGGGGAAAAATGGAGAAAAAAAATCACAAAAAATCTGAAAAAAATCAGAAAAAATCAGAAAAAATCAGAAAAAAATCAGAAAAAAATGGGGAAAAATCAGAAAAAAATGGGAAAAAAAATCAGAAAAAAATGGGGAAAAATCTGAATAAAATGAGAAAAAAATCAGAAAAAAATCCCAAAAAATCAGAAAAAAATGGGGATTTTTTTAAAATACATTTTAATTAATTAATTAAATTAATTTCTCCTTACCTTCACTAAATAGTCGGTGTTCATTGGCATTAAAATGCCAGTGAGGAGCCCGGAGCCCCCGGCCCCGGATCCTCAAGGTGCCCACGGTGATTTGGGATCGATAAAAATTCAAATTTTGCCCAAATTTTGCCACCTCAGCGTTTTCATAATCCTGGGGATCCCTCCTGTAACGAGCCCATTGGATTTCTCCTCCTGGGTATTGATAAACCTGCAAAAAAATAAAATTTAAATTCAATTTTTTAAAGGAAAAAAAGCTACAAAAATAAAAATTTAAATTTAATTTATTTGGGGAAAAAAAGCTAAAAAATAAAAATTGAAATTCCATTTATCAGAAGAAAAAAAATCGGATTTTTTGGCACAAAAAAAATCACATTTTATTAAAAAAAATCCCATTTTTTTCATAAAAAATTGGAATTTTTCCCCATTTTTTTCCCCATTTTTTCCCCAATTTTTCCCAATTTTTCCCCAATTTTTTCTCCAATTTTTCCCATTTTTTTCCCAATTTTTTCTCCAATTTTTCCCAAATTTTTCTCAATTTTTTCCTCAATTTTTCTCGATTTATTCCTAATTTTTTCCCCAATTTTTTCCCATATCTTTCCCCAATTTTTCTCCATTTTTTCCCCAAATTTTCCCCAATTTTTCCCCAATTTTTCCCCATTTTTCTCCATTTTTTCCCCAAATTTTCCTCATTTTTTTTCCATTTTTTCTAAATTTTTCCCCAATTTTCCCCCAATTTTTTCATAATTTTTTCCCAATTTTTCCCCAATTTTTCCCCCAATTTTCCCCAATTTTTCCCCAATTTTCCCCCAATTTTCCCCCAATTTTTCCCCAATTTTTCCCCAATTTTCCCCCAATTTTCCCCCAATTTTTCCCATTTTTTCCCCAATTTTTTCTCCACTTTTTTCCAATTTTGCCCCAAATTTTCCTCATTTTTCTCTATTTTTTTTTCTCATTTGTTCCCCAATTTTCCCCAATTTTTCTACAAATTTTCCTCATTTTTTTCCCATTTTTTCTCTAATTTTTTCCTCAATTTTTCTCAATTTCTTCCAAATTTTTTCCCCAATTTTCCCCAAATTTTTCCCCAATTTTTCCCCAATTTTCCCCCAATTTTCCCCCAATTTTTCCCCAATTTTTCCCCCAAATTTTTCCCAATTTTTCTCCAATTTTTTCCATTTTTTCCCCAATTTTTTCCCAATTTTCCCCCAATTTTTCTCCATTTTTTTCCCAATTTTCCCCCAAATTTTCCCCAAATTTTCCCCATTTTTCCCCAAATTTCCCCCAATTTTTCCCCAATTTTCCCCCATTTTTTCATAATTTTTCCCCAATTTTTCCCCAATTTTTCCCCATTTTTCCCCCAATTTTCCCCCAATTTTCCCCCAAATTTCCCCCAATTTTCCCCCAATTTTCCCCCAATTTTTCCCCAAAAAATCTGATTTTTTCCCCATTTTTTCCTCACCTTGGACTTGCCGAGCCTATGCAAAAACCCAAATTTTTCCTCCACTTTTTCCGGATTTTTCCCCATTTCTGGCACCGACTCTGGAGAATATTCTGGGATGTTTCCCCCCACCAAAGCCAAAACCAAAACTCCAATTGCTGTGCTCACAACCGAGGCCAAGAGACAAAGCAAAAAAATCCTCAGCAGGAAATTTGGGGCTTTTTCTTCTTTTTTACAACATTCCTAAAATAAGAAAAATAAATAAAATTAATAAAATTAGTTATAAAAAATTTAAGCCCATTTTTCCCATTTATTTTTCTGATTTTTTCTGAATTTTTTCCCATTTTTTTCTGATTTTTTTCTCATTATTTTCTGATTTTTTCCCCATTTTTTCCCAAATTTTTCCCCATTTTTTCCATTTTTTTCCCCATTTTTTTCCTGGTTTTTTTTCAATTTTTTTCCCATTTTTTTCTCATTTTTTACCAAATTTTTCCCAATTTTTTCCCAAATTTTCCCCAATTTTTCCCCCCATTTTTTCCCAATTTTTCCCCAAATTTTCCTCAATTTTTTCCCAATTTTTCCCCAATTTTTCCCCAATTTTTCCCCATTTTTCCCCAATTTTTCCCCAATTTTTTCCCAATTTTTTCCACAAAATTTTTCCAATTTTTCCCCAATTTTTCCCCAATTTTTCCCCAATTTTTCCCCAATTTTTCCCCAATTTTTCCCCATTTTTCCCCAATTTTCCCCCAATTTTTCCCCAATTTTTCCCCAATTTTTTCCCCAATTTTTTCCCCAATTTTTCCCAATTTTTTCCCAAATTTTTCCCAAATTTTTCCAAAATTTTTCCCATTTTTTCCCATTTTTTCCCCAAATTTTCACCTCTTTCCTCCTGGAAAATCCCAGAATATTTTCTCCACTCATTTCAAACGCCTGGTTCTCCATGGAACTGAAATAAAAATAAAAAATTTGGGAATTTTGGGAAAATTGGGAATTTTTTGGGGAAAAAAAAGAAATTTAAAGAGAATTTGGGAGAGGAAATTTGGGAAAAAATTGGGAAAAATTTGGGAGAAAATGGAGAAAAAAATGAAAAAAAATGGGAAAAAATTTGGGGAAAAATTGGGAAAAAATTGGGGAAAAATTTGGGAAAAAATTGGGAAAAATTGGGGAAAAATTGGGGAAAATTTGGGGAAAAAATGGGAAAAATTGGGGGAAAAATTGGGAAAAATTGGGGAAAAATTGGGAAAAAATTGGGGAAAAATTTGGGAAGAATTTGGGGAAAAATTGGGAAAAAATTGGGAAAAAAAAGGGAAAAATTTGGAGTAGAATTGGAGAAAATTTAGGAAAAAATTTGGGAAAAAATGAGAAAAAATTGGGAAAAATTGGGGAAAGAAATGGGAAAAATGGGGAAAAAATTAGGAGAAAAAAATCAGAATTTTAGGAGAAAAAAAATCCAAGTTTTAGGAGGAAAATATCCAAAATTTAGGGAAAAAAATCCAAATTTTAGGGAAAAATTTGGCAATTTTAGGGAGAAAAAAATTGGAATTTTTAGGAGAAAAAATCAGAATTTTAGGGGAAAAAAATCCAAATTTTAGAAGAAAAAAATCTGAATTTTAGGGGAAAAAAATCCAAATTTTTGGGGAAAAATTGGGAATTTTTAGGGGAAAAAAATCTGAAATTTTGGGGAAAAATGAGAATTTTAGAGGGAAAAATTGAGGAAATTTTGGAGAAAAAATTGGGAATTTTGGAGAGAAAAATTGGGAATTTTTGGAGGAAAAATTGCGAAAATTTTGGGGAAAAAAATCAGAATTTTAGGGAGAAACATTGAGAAAATTTTGAGGAAAAATTGGGAATTTTAGAGAGAAAAAAATCCAAATTTTGGGAGAAAAATTCAGAATTTTTTGGGGAAAAAAAGGAGAAATATTGGGGAAAAATTGGGAATTTTAGGAGAAAAAATTGGGAATTTTAGGAGGAAAAATTGGGAATTTTAGAGAGAAAAAATTGAGAATTTTAGAGAGAAAAATTGGGAATTTTAGAGAGAAAAATTGGGAATTTTTGGGGGGAAAAAAAAGAGAAATTTTGGGGGAAAAATCGATTATTTTTGGAGGAAAAAAATCAGAATTTTTGGGGAAAAAATTCGAACTTTAGAGAGGAAAAAAATCCAAATTTTAGGAGAAAAAAATCCGAATTTTAGAGAGAAAAAATCCGAATTTTAAGAGAAAAAAAATCAGAATTTTAGGGAGAAAAATTGGGAATTTTAAGAGAAAAAAATCTGAAATTTTGGGGAAAAATTGAGAATTTTTTAGAGAAGAAATAGAATTTTTAGGAGAAAAAATCCAAATTTTAGAGAGAAAAAAAATCTGAAATTTTGGGGAAAAAATGGAATTTTAGAGAGAAAAAATTGGAATTTTTGGGGGAAAAGTCTGAAATTTTAGGGAAAAATTGGGAATTTTTTAGAGAGAAAAATTGAGAAAATTTAGGAGAAAAAAATCCGAATTTTAGAGGTAAAAAATCCAAATTTTAGAGAAAAAAATCTAAAATTTAGAGAGAAAAAAATGGAAATTTTAGGAGAAAAAAAATCCAAATTTTAGAGAGAAAAAAATGGAATTTTTGGGGAAAAAAATCAGAATTTTTAGGAGAAAAAAATCCGAATTTTAGGAGAAAAAAATCCAAATTTTAGGAGAAAAAAATTCCAAATTTTAGAGGAAAAAAATTCAAATTTTAGAGAGAAAAAATCCGAATTTTAGAGAGAAAAATTCGAATTTTAGGAGAAAAAAATCCAAATTTTAGGAGAAAAAAATGAAAATTTTTGGGAGAAAAATTGGGAATTTTAGGGAGAAAAAATTCGAATTTTAGGAGGAAAAATTGGGAATTTTAGAGAGAAAAAAATCGAATTTTGGGAGAAAAATTGAGAATTTTTTAGGGAAAAAAAGGAGAAATTTTGGGGAAAAATTGAGAATTCTAGAGAGAAAAATTGGGAATTTTAGGGGAAAAACTCAGAATTTTAGGAGAGAAATTAGGAATTTTTGGGGAAAAAAAACCAGAAATTTTGGGGAAATATTGGGAATTTTAGGGAGAAAAATTCGAATTTTAGAGAGAAAAAAAATCCGAATTTTAGGAGGAAAAATTGGGAATTTTAGGGGGAAAAAAAATCAGAATTTTAGGAGAAAAAATCGGGAATTTTAGGGAGAAAAATTGAGAATTTTGGGGAAAAAAAAGAGAAATTTTGGGGAAAAAAAAGAGAAATTTTGGGGAAAAATTGGGAATTTTAGAGAGAAAAAAATCGAATTTTAGGAGGAAAAATTGGGAATTTTAGAGAGAAAAAAATGGAAATTTTGGGAGAAAAGAATCAGAATTTTAGGATGAAAAAAATGGAATTTTAGGGAGAAAAATTGGGAAAATTTTAGGGAAAAATTGGGAATTTTAGAGAGGAAAAAAATCCAAATTTTAGAGGAAAAAAATCAGAATTTTAGGAGAAAAATTGAGAAAGTTTTGCGGAAAAAAATTGAATTTTAGGAGAAAAAAATTCAAATTTTAGAGAGAAAAAATCGAATTTTAGGAGAAAAAATTGAGAATTTTAGAGAGAAAAAATCGAAATTTTAAGAGAAAAAAATCCAAATTTTAGAGGAAAAAATCCAAATTTTAAAGAGAAAAAATTCGAATTTTAAGAGAAAAAAATCCAAATTTTAATGGAACAAAAATCCAAATTTTGGGGGAAAAAAATCCAAATTTTAGGGTGAAAAGAATTCGAATTTTAGAGGAAAAAAATCCAAATTTTAGGGGAAAAAAATCAGAATTTTAGAGAGAAAAATTGGGAAAATTTTGAGGAAAAATTGAGAATTTTAGAGAGAAAAAATCCAAAATTTTTAGGAGAAAAAAAAGACAAATTTTAGAGAGAAAAATTGAGAATTTTAGGAGAAAAAAAATCCAGAATTTTAGAGAGAAAAAAATCCAAATTTTAGAGAGAAAAAATTCGAATTTTAGAGAAAAAAATCAGAATTTTTGGGGAAAAAAATCCAAATTTTAGGGGAAAAAACCAGAATTTTAAGGTGAAAAATTGAGAAAATTTTGAGGAAAAATTGAGAATTTTTTAGAGAAAGAAATGGAATTTTTAGGAGAAAAAACCGGAATTTTTGGGGGAAAAATTGGGAAAATTTTGAGGAAAAATTGAGAATTTTAGAGAGAAAAAATTCGAATTTTAGGGAGAAAAAATCCGAATTTTAGGAGAAAAAAATCCAAATTTTAGAGAGAAAAAAATCCAAATTTTAGGGGAAAAAATCTGAATTTTAGGGAGAAAAATGAGAATTTTAGGGGAAAAAAATCCGAATTTTAAGAGGAAAAAATCCAAATTTTAATGGAACAAAAATCACAATTTTGGCTCTAAAATCCTCAAATTTTGACCAAAATTCTTCATTTTTTTTTAAATAAAATCCTCAATTTTTATTCTATGAAATCAAATAATTCCTAGAAGTTGCTGCCATCCCATAATTTCTGTACTCACCTCCTCTCAGCCTCAGCAGCTGCCAGAGAAAAAATGGAATTTTTGGGGAGAAAAATCAGAATTTTTAGGAGAAAAAAATCCGAATTTTAGGAGAAAAAAATCCAAATTTTAGGAGAAAAAAATTCCAAATTTTAGAGAAAAAAATGGAGAATTTTAGGGGAAAAATTGGGAATTTTAGAGAGAAAAAAATTCGAATTTTAGGGGAAAAAAACCCGAATTTTAGGAGAAAAAAATTCAAATTTTTGGGGCGAAAAATTGAGAATTTTAGAGAGAAAAAAATGGAATTTTTAGAGGAAAAATTGGGAATTTTAGAGAAAAAAATGGAATTTTGGGAGAAAAATTGAGAATTTTTGGGGGAAAAAAAGAAGAAATTTTGGGGAAAAATTGGGAATTTTGGAGAGAAAAATTGGGAATTTTTGGAGGAAAAATTGAGAAAATTTTGGGGAAAAATTGCAAATTTTAGGGAGAAAAAAATCCAAATTTTAGGGAGAAAAAATTCGAATTTTAGGAGAAAAAAATCAGAAGTTTAGAGGTAAAAAATCCAAATTTTAGGGGAAAAAATCCAAATTTTGGGGGAAAAAAATGGAATTTTAGGGAGAAAAATTGAGAAAATTTTGAGGAAAAATTGAGAATTTTAGAGAGAAAAAAATCCGAATTTTTGGGGAAAAAAATACGAATTTTAGGGGAAAAAAATCCAAATTTTAAGAGGAAAAAAACCCAAATTTTAGGAGAAAAAAATCCAAATTTTAAGAGAAAAAATTCGAATTTTAATGGAACAAAAATCCCAATTTTGGGTCTAAAATCACCAAATTTTGACCAAAATAAATCCAAATTTTTTTTAATAAAACCCCAAATTTTTCTCTTTTATCATCCCTCCCAAAATTAGAATTTCTAGAGGTTGCTGCCATCCCATAATTTCTGTACTCACCTCCTCTCAGCCTCAGCAGCTGCTGCCCCGCCCGGCCCCGGGTCGGGTTTTTATCGTTGCAGTTCCAGGAAGTTTCTTCATCATAAATAGAAATTAAATAATTTCCTGATGACGTCATCGCTGCCCTCATTGGGAAATCCCAAAAATGAAATTTGGGGAAATTTTTTTTATTTTTTGGGAAGGGTTAAAAAAATGGGGTTGGAAAGTGGAAAATGGGTTTTTTTCACCTAAAAATTGGATTTTTTCACCTAAAAATTGGATTTTTTTTCCGAAAAATTTTGATTTTTTTTGCCTAAAAATTCGGATTTTTAACACAAAAAATTCGATTTTTTTTTAACTAAAAATTCGGATTTTTAAGATAAAAAATTCGGATTTTTAACAGAAAAAATTGGATTTTTTATCCTTAATAAATTCGGATTTTTAACACAAAAAATTCGATTTTTTTAAACTAAAAATTCGGATTTTTAACACAAAAAATTCGACTTTTTTTTAACTAAAAAATTTGGGTTTTTAACACAAAAAATTGGATTTTTTTTGCCTAAAAAATTCGGATTTTTAACACAAAAAATTGGATTTTTTTCACTAAAAATTCGGGTTTTTAACACAAAAAATTGGATTTTTTTTCCCCCAAAAAATTCGGGTTTTTAACACAAAAATTTGGATTTTTTTTTGCCTAAAAATTTCGGGTTTTTAACACAAAAAATTGGATTTTTTTCCCCTAAAAATCGGATTTTTTGTCCCTAAAAATCGGAATTTTTTTTGCCTAAAAATTCGGGGTTTTATAATAAAAAATGGGATTTTTTTTTCCTTAAAAATTTGGATTTTTAGCTGAAAAAAATTGGGTTTTTTCCCCTAAAATATTCGGATTTTTAAGACAAAAAAATCGGTTTTTTTTACTAAAAAAATTTGGGTTTTTAATTAAAAAAATTCAGGTTTTTAGCAGAAAAAATTCGACTTTTTTTCCCCAAAAGTTTGGATTTTTTTTTCCTAAAAAATTCTATTTTTTTTCCTAAAAAAATCTGGATTTTTTTTCCTAGAAATTCGGGTTTTTAGCAGAAAAAAATCGATTTTTTTTTTTTTATTAAAAAATTTGGATTGTTAGCAGAAAAAATTTGATTTTTTTCCCCTATTTTTTTCGTGGTTTTTTTCTACTTTTTTTCCAAATTTTCCCCAGTTTTCCCCAGATTTTTCCCCATTTTTTCTTCCCAAAATTTTCCCAAATTTTTCCCCAATTTTTGTGATTTTTTCCCCCAATTTTTCCCCATTTTTCTCTCATTTTTTCTATTTTTTTTCCCATTTTTTCCTCATTTTTTTTCCCATTTTTTCACATTTTTCCCCCAAATTTTCCTCATTTTTTTCTTTTTTTCCCCCAATTTTCCCCCAATTTTTCTCCATTTTTCCCCAAATTTTTTCCCCAATTTTTCCCCAATTTTTTTCATTTTCCCCAATTTTTCCTCATTTTTTCCCCATTTTTTCCCATTTTTTCCCGCAGATATTATGATTTTTTCCCCCAATCTTTTTCCCCAAACTTTTCAAATTTTTCTCAATTTTTTCCCAATTTTCCCCTATTTTTTCCCCAATTTTCCCCAATTTTTTCCCCAACATTTTTCCCCACAATTTTTCTCCCCATATTTTTTTCCCCATGTTTTTTCTCAATTTTTCCCACTGTTTTCACTAAAAATTTTTTCCCCCAATTTTTCCCCTAATTTTTCCCCTATTTTTCCCCAATTTTTTCATTTTTCCCCCAATTTTTTCCCAATTTTTTCCCCATTTTTCCCCATTTTTTCCTCATTTTTTCCTCATTTTTTCCCCAATATTTCCCCCAAAATTTTTCTCATTTTTCCCCATTTTTTCTCCATTTTTCCCCAATTTTCCCCCAATTTTTCCCTATTTTTTCCCCAATTTTTATCCCCCATTTTTTCCCATTTTTCCCCAATTTTCTTTTTTCATTTTTTTTCCCCATTTTTCCCCAATTTTTTCCCCAATTTTTCCCCCAATTTTTTCCCATTTTTCCATTTTTTCCCCAATTTTCCCCAATTTTTCCCCAATTTTCCCCAATTTTTTCTCCTATTTTTGTGATTTTTTCCCCCATGTTTCCCCTCCCCCGCCCACTCCTATGACGTCACAGCTTCCATGACGTCACCGCCTCATTCCAGGAACTGTCTCAGCCCATCCAAGAATTTCCTGGCCCGGACCCAAACCCAGCCCTGAGCTAAAAATAGAAACAAAAACAACAAAACTTCCTCAAGTCCTTCTCAACTTTGCCCCAAATTCCCCCAAAATTTTCCCCAAAATTTCCCAAATTTTTCCCAAATTTTTTTCTCTTTTTTCCTTATTTTTCCCAATTTTTCCCAAATTTTTCCCCAATTTTTCCCCAATTTTTTCCCATTTTTTTCTGATTTTTTTCCCATTTTTTCTGAATCTTTTTACCCTAAATTTTTTCCTGAATTTTCTCCCAAATTTTTCATTCAATTTTTCTCCAAAATTTTTCTCCAATTTTTTTCTCAATTTTTCCCAATTTTTTTTCCAAATTTTTTCCCAATTTTTTCCCTCCCCTAATTTTTTCTAATGATTTCCATCCCATTGCTGATTTCCATGATCTGATCCCATTTCGCAATATCGCTGAATCTTTGCCGAAAATCGACCCATGATGCACTTTTCGCATTTTCGATGATCCCTCTGCATTTTTCTGATTTTTCCCATCTTTCTGATTTTGATCGACTTTGATTTCTGATTTGATCCATTCTGATTCCCATTCGCTGAGATTTTATCCCCATTTCGCTTCGCATTTATTTCCTAGATGACGCCCATCGCTCGATCCAATCGCCGTCGACAGATCGATTTTGATCCCCATGCAGATGCCGCTCGATGATCTGATCGCCGATCGCTCGCCGATTTCGACGATTGATCGCCCGATGATGCTGATGACGCCGACGTTCGATCGACGACGACGATGATGTCGACGCCTGACGTCGACGCCTGATCCGACGCCGACGCCCGACGCGACGTCGACGCCGATCTGAACTGAACTATCGACGTCGATGCAGAGTCTGATCGCTTAATCGAATGCCGGTCATGACGTCGCTCGACGGACGCGGACGACTGGATCGAGATCGATCGACGCTCGACGCCGACGCTCGACGCCTCGATGCCGACGCCATGATGCCTTTGATCGGACGATGGATCCATCGATCGACGTCGATGCGCCTGATGCCGACGCCGACGCTGATCGCTTCGACGCTGACGATGAATTGATCCGGACGATCGACCTGACGGATTTGATGCCGACGCCTGACGCTCGACGCCGACGCTCGATGGATCGACGCCGACGCCGATGCCGACGCTCGATGCCGACTATTGCGAACATCCGATCGATGGACGACGGACGAATTGATCGACGCTGACGCCGACGCCTGACGCCTGAATGCCGACGCCTGACGCCGACGCTCGACGCTTCGATGCCTGACGCCTGACGATTGATCCGACGGATGGACGACGGATCCATCGATCGACGCCTGACGCTCGACGCCTGACGCCTGACGCCGACGACCGACGCCGACGCCTGACGCCTGACGCCGATGCCTTTATCCGACGGACGACGATGGACGACGACCGACGCCGACGCTGACGCTGATGCCGATGCCGACGTCGATGCCGATGCCGACGCCGACGCCGACGCTGATGCCGAAAGATGCCTGATGCCGACGCTGACGCTCGACGCTCGACGCCGACGCCGACTGCTGGATCGTGAAGATGCCGGATTCGCTGATGACGGATCGCATCGATCGACGCTTTCTGACGCCGACTGATAGCTGACGCTGATGCCGACGCCGACGCACTGATTTCGACGCTGATGCCGATGCCGACGAGCCTGAATATCCGGATCGATGGATGACGGATCCATTGATCCGTTGATCGACGCTGACGCTCGACGCTCGATGCCGATGCCTGACGCCGACGCCTTTGATTCGATGCCTGATCCGCCGATGCCAGATCGATGCTTCGACGCTGATGTCGATTTCGATGCCCGACGCTATGACGCCGACGATGCCGACGCTCGACGCCTGATGGATCTCGACGCGCCGATGCTTTCGACGCTGACGGAGAATAGCGACGCCTCGATGCCTGACGCGCTCGATGCCTTCGATGCCGATCGGAGACGACCTTTGATGGACGACGCTTTCGATGCCGACGCCTCGACGCCGACGCTCGACGCCTGATGCCTGACGCTTCGATGGATCCGACCTGATTTGAAGCGCCGATGCCTGACGCCTGATGCTCGACGCCTTTATCGACGCCTGATTTCGACGCCTTTGATGACGCCTGACGCCTTCGATGATTTCGCCTGACGCCTTTGACGCCTTTCGATCGCCTCGATGCCTCGACGTCTCGATGGATCCGACCGGATCTGAAAGTGCTCGATGCCTTTGTCGCCGACGGATCGATGCCTGACGCAAACGCCGATGCTCGATGCCTGATGCCTCTGACGCGTTTGATCCGACGCCTGGACGCTTTATCGCCTGACGCTCGATGCCGACGCTTTGATGCCGACGCTCGACGCCGATGGATCGATGATGCCTGACGCCGGACGCGACGCTCGATGCCTTGACGCCTTTGACGCTCGATGCGGGATGATGCTGACGCTGTCGCTGACGCTTCGACGCCGCTGCCGACGCTCTGACGCCGAGACTGCCGATTTCAGATGCGCGACGCCTTTGACGCTTCGACGCCGATGCCGAATGCTCGACGCATTTAATGCCGGATGCTCGATGCCGATGAGATCCCGACGCTTTCAGATGGAGTCGACGGATGACGCCTCGAATTATCGATTTCGCCGCCGGATGCTTCGACGCTCGGATGCTTTCGATGCCTGGTGCCGACTGCCGATGAGGATGCTCGACGCCTGACGCCTGACGGAGTCGACGCCGACGCCTAGTCGACGCCTCGGACGTCGATGACGGACGATGCCGACGCCGACGCTCGATGCTTTGACGCCTCGACGCTCGACGCCTGACGCTCGATGCCTGATGCCGACTTTAATGCGCCTGACGCCGGAGTCGCGCTCGATGCCTCGATGCCTCGACGCCTGACGTCTCGATGCCTCGATGCCTGACGCTCGATGGGAGGATTGCCGATGCCTGATGCCTGACGGATCGACGCCCGACGCCGTGACGAGATCTCGATGCCTGACTGCCGACGCCTTTGATGATCTGACGCATTTGATGCTGACGCCTCGATAGCCGATGCTTTCGACGCTCGACGCCTCGATGCTGATGCTTCGATGCCGACGCTTTTGACGCCTTTGACGCCGATGCTCGACGCTTTCGAATTTTCCGATGCCTTCGATGCTGGATGCCTGATGCCGACGCGCTGATTGACGCTTTCGATGCGCGAATTTTCGACGCCGACGCGCCGATGCCTCGACGCGCCGACGCCTGACGCCGATTTTTCGACGCTCGGTAATTTCGATCCTGATGCCTGATGCTCGATGCGACGCCTGACGCTCGACGCTCGACGCCCAGACGTCTCGACGCCTCGACGCTGACGCCTTTAATTTTCCTCGATGCCTGACGCTCGCCGCTGATGACGCCGACGATTTCGACGCGACAGAATCTGTCGATCGGATGGATCGGATGGATCTGCAGGATCCGACGCTCTGACGCGACGCTTGATGCTTTCGATGCCTGATGCCTGATGCCGACGCTGATGCCGACGCCTTTACTCCGATGCTTCGATGCTGACGCCTCGA
This sequence comes from Luscinia megarhynchos, assembly GCA_034336665.1. Classification (NCBI taxonomy): domain Eukaryota; kingdom Metazoa; phylum Chordata; class Aves; order Passeriformes; family Muscicapidae; genus Luscinia; species Luscinia megarhynchos. The sequence goes on along the minus strand of JAPFBE010000251.1, from coordinate 25,092 downwards.
TGCCCGACGCCGCTGACGCCTGACGCCTGATAGCCGACGCTCGACGCCTCGACGCGCCGACGCCTTTCGACTGCCATTGACGCCTGACGCCGAGGACGCCCGGATGCCTCGACGTCGTCGACGCCGACGCCTGACGCCGCTGCCGGACGCCTCGATGCTTCTCCAGACGCCGCCGCCTTTCGACGCCTGATGCCTCCCACGCCTCGACGCTTCGACGCCTTTCAATTCTTCCGATGCCTTCGACGCGCCTGATGCTTCGATGCTTTCGATGTCTTCGACGACGTTCGACGCCGATCGCCTCGACGCCGATGCCTCGATTTCGCCTCGATGCTTCGATGCCCCGACGCGACCTGACGCTTTCGACGCCGATATTTTCCCGACGCGACGACATCCGACGGATTGACGACGGATCGAGAGGATCGACGGATGACGCTGACGCTCGACGCTTTCGATGTTTGACGTTCGATACCGACGCTCGATGCTCGACGCTGACGCCGACGCCGATGTTTAATTTTCGATGCCGACGATGATGCCGACGCTTATTTCGATGACGCTGATGCCGACCGATGATGCCGATGATGCCTGATGCTGACGCCTGATGTTTCGACGCTCGACGCTTCGACGCGCCGACGCCTGACGTTTTGCCGACGCCTTGACGCTGATGCTCGACGCCTCGACGCCTGACGTTTTCGACGCCGATGACGTTCGACGCCTCGACTGATTTCGATGCCTTTCGACGCCTCGATGCTCGACGCTCGATTTCGACGTTCGACGCTTCCGATGCTCTGACGTACCGTCGATGACGCCGGATGTTTCGACGCTCGACGCTCGACTTTCGACGCCGACGCCGACGCCTTTGACGCTCGACGCTTTAATCTATCGACGCCTGATGCTTGACGCCGACGCCGACGTCGATACTTCGACGTTTCGACGCGACGCTTCGACGTTCGACGTCTTTATCGATTAAACTGAATATCGATGGATTTTATCCGACGCGCCGACTGAATTTAATTTTGACCGGACGATCCGACGAAAGAACGAATGAATTGATGTCGACTTTGATTCGACGAATTAATTTCAAATAACGATGATTTAATTCGAATTTATCTTAATTTATGACCTCGAATTTCGATATCGAATTTGAATTAAATTAACGTCGAATCGAATCCTGAATCGACTCGAACTTTAATTTAATCCCAATTTCGAACGAATCAATTCCAATTTCGAACTGAACTTTAACGATAACTGAATCCTCGAACTGACTGAATCGAACTTAACCTTAACTGAACTGAACTTTATCTTCTACGATCTTTGCTTTGTCTTTATCGACTTCGAAATTTCGACTTTATCCTGAAGATTTTGCTTTAATCTTTGTTTTGCGCCTTTATCGATCCGAGTCGACTTTGAAATTTTGCCTTTATCCTTGTTTTACGATCTGAGTCGACTTTGAATTTTGCTTTTGATTATTTGCTTTGTTCTTTATCCTACGATGCCTTTGACTTATCGACTTCGAGCCTTTGCTTTTTCATTGATCTTATGAAATCTTGCTTTGTTCTATGATGCCTTTATATCGACTTTGAAATTTTGCTGATTTTATCTCATTTTTGACTTTTGTGATCCTATGAAATTTTATGCGGAGAGTTTTAAGACTTTGTTTATCGATTTTAGATCTTTATTTTGTCGATGTTTTATTGATCTGAAACTGATGCTTTATTTTTATCCATGGACTTCTTTGTTTTGTTTCTTTATTGATCTCGAGCCTCGATGCTTTCTTTATCCTATTAATTTTTATCTTTATCTTTATTGATCCATGTCTTTATTTTTTCTTTGTATCTCTTATGCTTTTATTATCCGGAAATTTATTCTTTGCTGGTTTCTTTGCATCCGCTGATCCGGAGTCAATTTCATGATTCTTTGCTTTTTTATGCCTTTTGAGTTTCTTTTGTTTTTCCTTTAGATCCTTATATGCCTCTTTTGATCCTCTATCGATTTTGGCCTTTATTGATGCCTCTCTTTATTCTTTTCTTTCATTGATTCCATGAGCGTTCTCTCATTTTCTTTTATATCTTTACGGATGTTTCTTTATCCTTTCTATTTCCCTCAGATTCCCCACGAGAAATTCTTCACGATCCTCACTTCAGTTCCCTACGATGAAACCTCTGGTTCCCTCTTCAGATTCCTCAGTTAACCTGCTTTATACGACTCTTCCGCTTTCCCTTAGCTGCCTTCGGTTCCTTCTCTCACAAGCCCTACGAGCATTCCTTAGCTTTCAGCATCCTACGACGTTTCCTCCCTTTCCATTCCTCAGCATCCTACGAGCGATTCTTCCTTCACGTCTCCGATGCCCTTCACGACCCTGTTCCATTTTCCCTCTTCACGATTTCAGGTTCCGTTTTGTTTCTCAGTTAATCCTACGAGCTGACCTTTCCGCTTCCTCTACGATGCCTCACGACCCCAGTTCCCATCTCTTTCAGGTTCCTCTCACGACGCCTCTTCACGACTCCTCAGTTAATCCCGCTACTATTGTTTGTTCTCCGCTTCATCATCCCACGATTTCAACTTCCGACTTCAGGTTCCTTGGCCGATTTTCATCGACCCGCTTCACGATCCCGTTTATTTCAGACTTGTTCCTCATACGTATTTCCTCTGTTCCTCTCCGACCTCAGAGTTCCCCAATGACGCCCTCAGGGTTCCTCTCCATTCAGGCATACGATCCTTCAGCCCCATTGCCTTTATCCCTTGTTCTCTTCTCCTCACGTCACTTTATAGCCATCCCTCAGCCCTCAATCCCCTACGCAGCTCACACTTCAGCATCCCACGACAGCTTTGTTCCTTCCGACTTTAGATCTACGAGAAACCTTCTGTTCTCCATTTCCCGCATCCTACGAGCGAGCCTCATTAGCTTTGTTAGTTCTAACGATTTCACACCTTCCATTCCCTTGTTCACGATGCCTCATTAATCTCCTTCCATTCCTCAGTAATCCCGTTTATGTTTGTTCCCATTAGCTTCTCCCTCGAGTTCCTCATTATTTTCCCTTGTTCCTGTTTCGTTTCAGCATCCTACGAGAAAGAACCTTCCATTTCAGCGTTCCCTGCCGATTTTCTACTGACCTCTAATTCGACTTTGTTCACGATCTCTCCCCTCAGTGAACCCACGAGCCGACTTCCGCCTCATCAATCCCTCATTAACCCCTCCATTTCCCCGAGTTCCCGCTTCTATTTTCCTCACGATCCTGCTCTGTTCTCATACGAACCTACGACTTCAGACGACTTCTCCTCAGTCGTTCTGCCATTTTCCCCTTCGTTCCTCTCCGACCTTGTTCCCCTCAACCTCTCCACCAGCATCCCGTCGGTTCTGTTCAGCTTCTCCTCTGTTCCTGTAACGACGCCCTTCAGACCTCCATTCCCCACGACCGCACGCAGCCTTCCTCATTAACCTTCCATTCCCTCATCCTGAAAACGAGCCCCTTCCGCTCTCATCAACCTCACGAACTCCGCTTCTCCCCACGACCCGCCATGTTCCCCCTCACGAATCCTGCTCTGCTTCTCCCTCACGAATCCCGCCATGTTTACCCCTCTCCGCTTCCCCCTCACGAATCCCGCCATGTTTACTCCTGTCCCCCTCATCGTCCTCGCCATGTCTCCCCCTCACACCTCCCTCCCTCCTCCCCACCACCATCCCCTTCCCTCACCCTTCTCTAACCCCACCATTACCCTCCATCCTGCTCAGTCCCGCCCCCGTCGTCCTTTTCTGATGCATTTCTCTCTCTCTCTCTTTCTCTTCCTCCTTTTTGGCCGCCGCTTTCACCCCGGGGCGGCTGCGCGCGCACCCGGCGCTCCCGGCGCCGCCATCACCGCCGGGGTCCCGACCCCCGGAGCAAGCGGGAGCAACCACCAAATCCCTCCGGCGCAACCCACCGGAACCCCCACAGTGGTTCCTTTCCCAAATGGACAAACCCGGCAGGATGGATTGCCCAGCTCTTCCTCCAGGTTGGAAAAAAGAAGAAGTTATCCGCAAATCCGGCCTGAGCGCTGGGAAAAGCGATGTTTATTACTTCAGGTAAGAAATTCTGATGTTGTCACGCACCGAGCAAAGGGGGATTTCCTCCTTTTTGCCACATTTTGCCCTCAGGGGGATTCCGGGCTTTAGCAATGAGGGAAACGCGAAGTTTTTCCCTGTGGTAATTCTAAGGGGAATTGCCGCTTTTTACACAACAATTTGAACTCGTGGTTTTATCCCCGCTGTTTTAATGAGGGAAATTCGAGTTTTTCTCGCTGTTATAAAGGGGAATTCCCGGTTTTTTAAAAAGCGGAACTCAAGTGCGTGGCGCGGGGAAAAGCCGGACGGTTGTTGCGGCGCGCTTCCGGTTTGCTGAGGGGAACCGCGCTGGGGTCGTGAGGGGGAGCCGGAATTTTATTAGCGCGCACTTCCGGTTCGCTAAAAATAAGTTTTAAAAATTCACCAAAAATTTACCAAAAAATTAAAAATAAAATTTAAAAAAATTCCAAAAAAATTCATTAAAAATCCGCGAAAAATTTAAAAAAATTCCAAACAAATTCCCGAAAAATTTAAAAAATAGTTTTAAAAAAATTAAAAAAAAAAATCCAAAAAAAACCCCCAAAAGTCCCCAAAAAATGCTGAAAAAATCCCAAAAAAATCCCCAAAAAATCCCAAAAAATTCTCAATAAATTCTCAAAAAATCCCCCAAAAATCACAAAAAAATCCCAAAAATCAGAAAAAAATCGAAAAAAATCCCCAAAAAATTCCAAAAAAATCCCAAAAAATTCCCCAAAAATCCCAAAAAAACCGGAAAAAAAAATCCCAAAAAAATCCCCAAAAAATCCCAAAAAATTCTCAAAAAATTCTCAAAAAATTCTCAGTAAATCCTGAAAAAATCCTTAAAAAATCCCCAAAAAATCCTTAAAAAATCCCCAAAAAATCCTTAAAAAATCCCCAAAAAATCCGAAAAAAATCCCCGAAAAATCCCCCAAAAATCGAAAAAAACCGAAAAAAATCCAAAAAAAATCCAAAAAAATCCCCAAAAAATCTCAAAAAAATCCCAAAAAATTATCAAAAAATTCTCAAAAAATCCCCCAAAAAATCCCCAAAAAATCCCCAAAAATCACAAAAAAATCCCAAAAAAATCCTAAAAAAATCTCAAAAAATTCTCAAAAAATTCTCAATAAATTCTCGAAAAATCCCCAAAAAATCACAATAAATCCCCAAAAAATCACAAAAAAATCCCCAAAAAAATCCGAAAATAATCGAAAAAAATCACAAAAAAATCCAAAAAAACCCCCCAAAAATTCGGAAAAAATCCCAAAAAATCCCCAAAAAATCCCCAAAAATTTTAAATAACCCAAATTTTATTTTTTTCCAGCCCCAGTGGTAAAATCTCCAAGAGTAAGCCCCAGCTTGTCTGCTACTCTAAGTAACTCCGTGGACCTGAGCTCCTTCGATCCAAAAAAATCCCAAAAAATCCAAAAAAATCCCCAAAAAATTCTCAAAAAATCCTCGAAAAATCCCCCAAAAATCCCAAAAAATCCCAAAAAATTCCCCAAAAAATCACAAAAAAATCAGAAAAAAATCAGAAAAAAATCGAGAAAAATCCCCAAAAAATTCGGAAAAAATCCCAAAATATCCCCAAAAAATCCCAAAAAATTCTCAATAAATTCTCCATAAATTCTCAGTAAATCCTGAAAAAAACCCTTTAAAAATCCCCAAAAAATCCGAAAAAAATCGAAAAAAATCCGGAAAATATCCAAAAAAATCCCAAAAAAATGCCAAAAAATCCCAAAAAATTCTCAATACATTCTCAGTAAATCCTGAAAAAACCCTTTAAAAATCCCCAAAAAATCCTTAAAAAAATCCCAAAAAAATCCCAAAAAAATCGAAAAAAAATCGAAAAAAATCCGGAAAAAATCGAAAAAAATCCCAAAAAAATCCCAAAAAATTCTCAAAAAATTCTTAATAAATTCTCATAAAATCCCCTAAAAATCCCCCTAAAAATCCCCAAAAACCCCAAAAAATCCGAAAAAAATCGAAAAAAATCCAAAAAAAATCCAAAAAAACCCTCCAAAAATTCGGAAAAAATCCCAAAAAATCCCCAAAAAATCCCCAAAAAATTAAATAACCCAAATTTTATTTTTTTTCAGCCCCAGTGGCAAAAAATTCCGCAGCAAGCCCCAGCTTGCCCGTTACCTGGGCAACTCCGTGGACCTGAGCTCCTTCGATCCAAAAAAATCCCAAAAAATCCAAAAAAATCCCCAAAAATAAAAAAAATCCCCAAAAAATTCCCAAAAATTCTCAAAAATTCTCAATAAATTCTCAAAAAATCACAAAAAAATCCCAAAAAAAATCACAAAAAAAATCCCCCAAAAATCCCCAAAAAATCCCAAAAAATCCTCGAAAAATCACAAAAAAATCCCCGAAAAATCCGAAAAAATTCCAAAAAAATCGAAAAAAATCCGAAAAAAATCGAAAAAAATCCCAAAAAAATCCCAAAAAATTTTCAAAAAATTCTCAATAAATTCTCAAAAAATCCCAAAAAAATCGCCGAAAAATCTGAAAAAAATCGAAAAAAAATCCATAAAAATTCCAAAAAAATCCCCAAAAATGCCAAAAAATTCTCAAAAAATTCTTAATAAATTCTCATAAAATCCCCGAAAAATCCCCCCAAAAATTCCCAAAAAATCGCAAAAATATCCCCAAAAATCCCAAAAAAACCCCCAAAAAATCCGAAAAAAATCCGAAAAAAATCGAAAAAAAATCGAAAAAAAATCAAAAAAAAATCCAAAAAAATCCAAAAAAAATCCAAAAAAAATCGAAAAAAATCCCAAAAAATCCCAAAAAAATCCCAGAAAATTTAATTAACCCAAATTTTATTTTTTTGCAGCCCCAGTGGTAAAAAATTCCGCAGCAAGCCCCAGCTTGCCCGTTACCTGGGCAACTCTGTGGACCTGAGCTCCTTCGATTTCCGCACGGGGAAGATGATGCCCAGCAAGCTGCAAAAGAACAAACAGAGGCTCAGGAACGACGCCCTCAACCCCAACAAGGTACCAAAAATATAAAATTTTATTGGTTTTTATTCAATAAATATTCCTGATTTTTTTCAGAATTTTATTCAGATTTTTTATGATTTTTTTCTGATTTTTTTCCCATTTTTTCTGATTTTTTTCCCATTTTTTCCCATTTTTTCTGATTTTTTTTCATATTTTTTCCCATTTTTTCCCCCCAATTTTTTCCCATTTTTTCCCCAATTTTTCCCCAATTTTCCCCTATTTTTTACTCATTTTTTTCCTAATTTTTTCCTATTTTTTTCCAATTTTTTTCCAATTTTATCCGAATTTTTCTCCATTTTTTCTCTATATTTTTCCTATTTGTTCTCCAAATTTTCCCCATTTTTTCTCCTTTTTTTATTAATTTTTTCTAAATTTATCCCAAATTTTTTCCAAATTTTTACCCAATTTTTCCCCATTTTTCCCCCATTTTTTACTCTTTTTTTCCTCATTTTTACCAAATTTTTTCCCAATTTTTTCCCAATTTTTTCGGAATTTTTTTGGAATTTTTTCCCATTTTTTCCTATTTTTTCTCTTTTTTTTTCCTATTTTTTCCCCAATTTTTCTCCATTTTTTTCCCCATTTTTTTCCCAATTTTCCCCCAATTTTCCCCATTTTTTCCTCACTTTTTCCTCAGGAACGACGCCCTCAACCCCAACAAGGTACAAAAAAATATCAATTTTTATTCAGTTTTATTTATTAAATAGTCCTGATTTTTTTCAGAATTTTATTCAGATTTTTTCTGATTTTTTTCTGATTTTTTTCTGATTTTTTTCTGATTTTTTATGATTTTTTCCCATTTTTTTCTGAATTTTTTCTCTGATTTTTTCCCAATTTTTTCCCATTTTTTCTGATTTTTTTTCCAATTTTTTCTCATTTTTTCCTAATTTTTTCCCCATTTTTCTCCCAATTTTTCCCATTTTTTCCCATTTTTTTCTTATTTTTCCCCCAATTTTTCCCCAATTTTCTCCCAATTTTTCCCCAATTTTTCCCCATTTTTCCCCAATTTTCCCCCAATTTTCCCCCAATTTTTCCCCAAATTTTCCCTATTTTCCCCCCATTTTTATTCACTTTTTTCCTAATTTTTCCTTATTTTCCTTATTTTTTCTCCAATTTTCCCCAATTTTTCCCCATTTCCCCATTTTTCCCCAAATTTTCCCTCAATTTTTTCCCTCAATTTTTTCCCCCAATTTTTCCCTAATTTTCCCCAATTTTTCTGAAATTTTTTCCAATTTTTTCCCCAATTTTTCCCCCAATTTTTCCCCCAATTTTTCCCCAATTTTTCCCCCAATTTTTCCCCCAATTTTCCCCCAATTTTCTAATTTTTTCCCCAATTTTTCCCCAATTTTTCCCCAATTTTCTAATTTTCCCCAATTTATCCCCAATTTTTCCCCATTTTTCCCCAATTTTTCTCATTTTTCTCCAATTTTCCCCAATTTTTCTCCAATTTTTCCCCCATTTTTTATTCATTTTTTCCTAATTTTTCCCAATTTTTCTCAATTTTCCCCAATTTTTCCTAATTTTCCCCCAAATTTTTCCCTCATTTTTCCCCCATTTTTCCCCCATTTTTATTCATTTTTATCCTAATTTTTCCTCAATTTTTCCCCATTTTGCCCCATTTTTTATTCATTTTTTCTAATTTTTCTCATTTTTCCTCCTTTTTTCCCCTCAATTTTTCCCCTATTTTTCCCCCAATTTTTCTCCCCAATTTTTCCCCAAATTTTCTTAATTTTTCCCCAATTTTTCCCTAATTTTCCTCAATTTTCCCCCAATTTTCACAATTTATCCCCAATTTTTTTCCCCAATTTTTCCCCAATTTTTCCCCAATTTTTCCCCAATTTTTCTCCAATTTTCCCCCAATTTTCTCCAATTTTCCCCCATTTTTATTCATTTTTTTCCTAATTTTCCCCCAATTTTTCCCCAATTTTTCCCCAATTTTTCCCCAATTTTTCCCCAATTTTTCTCCAATTTTTCCTAATTTTCCCCAATTTTCCCCAATTTTTCTCCCAATTTTTCCCCATTTTCCCCAATTTTCCCCCATTTTTCAATTTTCCCCCAATTTTTCCCCTCAATTTTTTCCCCAATTTTCCCCAATTTCCCCAAATTTTCCCCATTTTTTCCCCCAAATTTTTCCCTCAATTTTTCCCCAATTTTTCCTCAATTTTCCCCTCAATTTTCCCCAATTTATCCCCCAATTTTTCCCCAATTTTCCCCAATTTTTCCGAATTTTTCCCCATTTTTCCCCAATTTTCCCCCAATTTTTCCTCATGTTTTCCCCCATTTTATTCATTTTTTTTCCCTAATTTTTTCCCTCATTTTTTCCCCAATTTTCCCCCAAATTTTCCCCAATTTTCCCCCAATTTTTCCCCAATTTTCCCCATTTTCCCCCATTTTTCCCCAATTTTCCCCAATTTTTTCCCCATTTTTTCCCCCAATTTTTTCCCAAATTTTCTCCCAATTTTCCCCCAATTTTTCCCATATTTTTCCCCCATTTTTATTTCTTTAATTTTTTATTTCTTTTATTTTTTCATCTCATTTTTATTCCAGGGCAAGCCCGACCTGAACACGACGCTCCCCATCCGCCAAACGGCCTCGATCTTCAAACAACCCGTGACCAAAGTCACCAACCACCCCGGCAACAAGGTCAGGAGCGACCCCCAGCGGCCCAGCGAGCAGCCCCGCCAGGTGGGAGCCCCCAATTCCCAAAATTCAAAAATTCCCCAATTTTTGGGGAGAAGAACAAAAAAAATTTGGTGAAAATCGGTGGAGGAATGGGGAAAATATGGGGGAAAATGGGGAAAAATGGGAAAAAAATGAATAAAAATTGGGGATAAATTAGGGAAAAATTAGGGAAAAATTGGGGGAAATTTGGGGAAAATTGGGGAAAAATTGGGGAAAAATTGGGAGAAATTGGGGAAAATTTTGGAGAAATTAGGAAAAAATTGGGGAAAATGGGATGAAAAAATAGGGAAAAAATTGGGGAGAAAAATTAGTGGAGTAGAAATTAGAAAATTGAGGGAAAAATTGAGGCATGTGGGGAAAAATAGGGGAAAAACAGGGGAAAAGTGAGGGAGGAAAATGGGGGGAAAAGTAGGAAAAATGAGGGAAAATTGAGAAAATGAGAGGAAAATGAGGAAAAAATGATGGGGAAAATTGAGGGGAAAAATGGGGGAAAAATTGAGGGGAAAATGAGGGGAAAAATGGGAAAGCTAGGATGAAAAAATAGGAGAAAAAAATAGGGGAAAATTTGAGGGTAAAATTGAGGGAAAATATGGGGGAAAATTGAGGGGAAAATTGGGGGAAAAAATTGGGGGAAAAATTGGGGGAAAATTAGGGGAAAATTTGGGGGAAAATTGAGGAAAAATTGGGGAAAAATTGAGAGAAAAATTGAGGAAAATTGGGGGAAAAATTGAGAAATTTGAGTGAAAATTGAGGGGAAAAATTGAGGAGAAAAATTAAGGGAAAAATTGAGGAAAAAATATGAAAAAATTGGGGAAAAAATTGGGGGAAAAATTGGGGGAAAAATTTGGGGAAAGAATGAGTGAAAATTGGGGGAAGATTGAGGAAAAAATTGGGAAAATTGGGGAAAAAATTAGGAAAAATTGGGGAAAAATTGGGGAAAGTTGGGGGAAAATTGGGAAAAATTAGAGAAAGTGGGGGAAAAATTGGAGGAAAAAATGGGGGAAATTAGGGGAAAATTGAGGGAAAAATTGCAGAAAAAAAAGGAAAATAAGGAAAAATTAGGGGAAAAAATGAATAAAAATGGGGGAAAATGAGGAAAAAATTGGGGAAAAAAATGAGGAAAAAATTGGGGGAAAAATTGGGAAAAAATGAGGGAAAAAATAGGGAAAAAATTGGGGGAAACAAGTGGGAAATTAAAAAAGTGATGGAAAAGTTTGGGAAAAAATGGGAAAAAGATGGGGAAAAAATTGGGGAAATTGGGAGAAAAATGGGGAAAAAATTTTGGAAAAATTGGGAAAAATTGGGAAAAATTGGGGAAAAAATTGGAGGAAAATTGGGGAAAATTGGGGGAAAATTGGGGGAAAATTGGGGAAAATTTGGGAAAAATTGGGGAAAAAATTGGGGAAAAAATTGGGGAAAAATTTGGGGGAAAATGGGGGAAAAAATAAGAAAAAAATAAGGAAAAATTAGGAAAAAAATGAATAAAAATTGGGGAAAAATGGAGAAAAATTGGGGAAAATTGGAGGAAAAAATGAGGGAAAAATTGGGGAAAAATTGGGGGGAAATTGGGTGAAAATTGGGGGAAAATTGGGAAAAATTGGGGTAAAATGGGAAAAAATTGGGAAAAATTTGGGGGAAAAAGGGGAAGATTTGGGAAAAAATTTGGAAAAAAATTGAGAAAATTTTGGGAAAAATTGGGGAAAAATGGGGAAAAAATGGAGAAAATGGGGAAAATCAGGAAAGAAATTTTGGTAAAAGTTGGAAAAAATTTGGGGAAAAATGGGAAAAAATTTGGAGAAAATTTGGAGGAAATTGGTGAAAATCAGAAAAAAAAATGGGGAAAATTTGGGAAAAATTTGGGGGAAAATTGGGAAAAAATTGGGAAAATTTGGGGAAAAATTGGGAAAAAATTGGGGAAATTTGGGAAAAAATGGAGGAAAAAAATGAGAAAATTTTGGGGAAAAATTGGGGAAAAATTGGGAAAAAATTGGGAAAAAAATTGAGAAAATTTGTATTAAAAATGAGGAAAAAAATAGGGAAAAATGAGAAAAAAGAGGAAAAAAATGGTGAAAAATCCTTTTAAATCCCCCAAAATTTCTGGGAATGATGGAAAAATTTGGGGATTTTCTGGAAAATTTGGATTTTTCGTAAAATTTGTGATTTTTGGTAAAAATTTTGGATTTTTTTTTCAGCTTTTTTGGGAGAAGCGACTTCAGGGTTTGAGCGCCTCGGATGTGAGTGAACAAATCATCAAATCCATGGAACTCCCCAAAGGATTGCAAGGTTTGGGAAAATTTGGGGGAATTTGGGGGAAAATTGGGAATTTGGGGAAAATTGCCGAATTTTGGAGGAGCTGGAGGAAAAAAAAAGGGAGAAAATCGGAGAAAAAATGGTGAAAATTTGGGTAAAATTGGGTAAAAATTGGGGTAAATTTGGGGTAAAATTGGGAGTAAATTAGGGATAAGATTGGGAATTAAATTTAGTAGAATTTTAGGATTAAATTTGGGAGGTAAATTAGAATAGGATTGGGGAGTAAAATTTGGGGAAAAGTGGGAGTTAAAAAATGGGGTAAAATTTAGGGGGTAAATTAGGGGTCAATTTTAGGGTAAATTGGGAATTAGATGTGGGAAATTTGGGGTAAATTGGGGTAAAATTTGGGGAAAATTTGGGGAAAATTTGGGTAAAAATTGGGGTAAAATTGGGATAAAATTGGGGTAAATTGGGGGTAAGTTAGGGTAAAGTGGAAAAAATTAAGTAAATTTAGAATTAGAATTTAGATTAAAAATTTGGGTAAAATTTAGGGTAAAATTTAGTAAATGTAGGGTAAATTTGGATTAAAATTTAGGGAGTAAATTTAGGGGTAAATTTGGGGAATAAAATTAGAGATTAAAATTTGGGTAAATTGGGTAAAATTAGGGAGTAAAATGGAATTAAAATTAGGAGATTAAATTGGTGTGAAATTTGGAGGTAAATTAGGAGTAAGAGTGTAAATTAGGTGTGAAGTGGGATGATTAAAGGGTTTAGGGTTAGTAAGAGTGTAAGTGGGGATTAAAATTAGAATTAAATTAGGTGTAAAATTAGGGTAAAATTAGGGGTAGAATTATAAATTAGAGTTAGAATTGGAGATGAAATTTGGGATTAAAAATTGGAATTAAATTTGGGAATTAAAATTTGGGAATTATAGGAGTGGAATTAAAATTTTAGGGGTAAATTGGGAGTAGAATTAGGGTGGGTAAATGGGATTAAATTGTGGGAGTAAGTGGGGGTAAAATTTGGAGATAGAATTTAGAGATTAGAATTAGGGGTAAATTTAGGGTAGATGTAGGGGTAAATTAGAGTGTGTGGGAATTAAAAGTTTGAGGAATTAAATTTGGAAGAATTGAATTTAGATTGATTAAATTTTGGGAGTAAATTTTGGGAATTAAGTGGGAGTAAATTTTAGGGATAAAATTGGGTTAAATTTAGGAATTAAATTGAGGCAAATTTTGTGAGAAATTGGAGATTAAAGTGGGAATTAAAATTAGGAATGTAAATTTTGTGAGAAATTAGGGAGTAGAATTTGGGAACTAAATTTGGGAGTAAGTGGGAGATTAAAATTTAGAGATAAGTTGGGAGTAAAATTTGGGAGTAAAGTGGGGTGAATTTGGGGATTAAATTGGGAATTAGAAAGTTGGGAGTAGGATTTGGGAATTAAAATCCAAATTTTTGACAAAAACGAAACCTCAATTTTGGGGAAAAAAATCGAATTTTTGGTCAAAAAACGCAAATTTTGGGCGAAAAAAGTCGAATTTTGGCCGAAAAAAATCTGAATTTTTGGCCAAAAAAATGGAATTTTTGCTCAGAAAAAAGTGCGATTTTTTCACAAAAAAAAAGCCGGATTTTTTCGGAAAAAAAAGCAAATTTTGGGAAAAAAAAATCCAATTTTTGGACACAAAAATTCCAAATTTTGACTGGAAAAAATGCAATTTTTGGACCTAAGAAATGAAATTTTTGGTCGGAAAAAAAGTAAATTTTGGCCAAAAAAAAATTCCAATTTTTGACCAAAAAAAAATCTGAATTTTTGGTAAAAAAAATCTGAATTTTTGGCAAAAAATATCCAAAATTTTGGGTGAAAAAATTGAATTTTTGGCAGAAAAAAATGCAAATTTTGACTGAAAAAAATCGAATTTTGGCTGAAAAAAATCCAAATTTTGGGCAAAAAAATCCGAATTTTTGGCAAAAAAACCGCAAATTTTGACCGAAACAATTCCAGATTTTTAGGCAAAAAATCCAAATTATCTAGGAAAAATCTGAGTTTGGCCAAAAATGGAATTTTTACTTTCAGGAAAAAATCAAGATTTTTAAGTAGCGAATTTTTGGGGAAAAAAATCAAATTTTTGGCAAAAAGTGAAATTTTTTAGTGAAAAAAGCGTAAATTTTGACCAAAAAATTTTCCAGTTTTGACCCAAAAAAAAATCCAAATTTTGACGGAAAAAAATCGAATTTTGGGCTGAAAAAAATCCAAATTTTGGGCAAAAAAATCTGAATGGCGGGAGAAAAACCCCCAAAAAATTTGGCCAAAAAAATCGAATTTTTGGTTGAAAAAAAATCGAATTTTTGACAAAAAACATCCAAATTTTGGTCCAAAAAAATCCAAATTTTGACCAAAAAAAATCTAATTTTTGGCTGAAAAAATCCTGAATTTTTGGCCAAAAAAATGGAATTTTTGGCCAAAAAAATGGAATTTTTGCTCGGAGATACGATGAGCCAAAAAGCGAATTTTTGGGGAAAAAAAAATCAAATTTTTGGCAAAAAAATTCGAAATTTTTAGTGAAAAAAACGTGAGTTTTGGGCTGAAAAAAATCGAATCTTTTGACAAAAAATGGAATTTTTGCTTTCGAGAAAAATATCGATTTTTAGGACAAATTTCAGGAAAAAAAATCCAAATTTCGGCAAAAAAAATCGAATTTTTTAGTGAAAAAAACGTGAATTTTGACTTAAAAAAATGGAATTTTTGCCTGGAAAAAATGGAATTTTTTGGCGAAAAAATGGAATATTTTCACCAAACCAAATCGGATTTTCACGCGGAAAAAAGCGAATTGTTGCTCTAAAAACGCCGAATTTTTTAATATAAATTTTATATTTTTTATTCCAGGTGTGGGCCCCGGTTCCAGCACGGAATCGCTGCTCTCGGCCGTGGCCTGGCAACCAAAAAATCCGATTTTTTTTGGTGGAAAAAAATCCAATTTTTGGCCAAAAAAAATCTGAATTTTGGGTGAAAAAAATGCAAATTTTGGGCAGAAAAAAATGGAAATTTTGGGCAAAAAAATCTGAATTTTTGGCCGAAAAAACCGCAAATTTTGACTGAAAGAAATCGAATTTTGGCTGAAAAAAAATTGAAATTTTTGGCAAAAAATATCCAAAATTTTGACAAAAAAAAATCTGATTTTTGGGCGAAAAAAGCGAATTTTTGGTCCAAAAAAAATTCCATTTTTGACCCCAAAAAAATGTAAACTTTGGCCAAAAAAAATGCAGTTTTGGGTCAAAAAAATCGAAATTTTTGGAGGAAAAAAATCTGAATTTTTGACAAAAAACATCTGAATTTTTGGCCAAAAAAATGGAATTTTTGCTAGGAAAATAAAGCGATTTTTTCACCAAAAAAAACCCGGATTTTTTTCACAAAAAAAAGCAAATTTTCGGAAAAAAAAAAATCCAAATTTCGGTGAAAAAATTCGAATTTTTTTGTGAAAATAACGTGAATTTTTACCAAAAAAATTTCCATTTTTGACCCAAAAAAAATCCAAATTTTGATCAAAAAAAAAGCAATTTTTGGAGGAAAAAAATGGAATTTTTTAATGAAAAAATGGAATATTTTCACCAAACCAAATCGGATTTTCACGTGAAAAAAAGCGAATTGTTGCTCTAAAAACGCCGAATTTTTTAATATAAATTTTATATTTTTTATTCCAGGTGTGGGCCCCGGTTCCAGCACGGAATCGCTGCTCTCGGCCGTGGCCTGGCAACAAAAAATTCCGATTTTTTTTGGTGAAAAAAACCCGAATTTTTGGCCAAAAAAAAATCTGAATTTTGGGTGAAAAAATTGAATTTTTGGCAGAAAAAAATCCAAATTGTGGGCAAAAAAATCTGAATTTTTGGTCGAAAAAACTGCAAAATTTGGCCAAAAAAATCGAATTTTTGGTTGAAAAAAAATCGAATTTTTGACAAAAAACATCCAAATTTTGGTCCAAAAAAATCCAAATTTTGACCAAAAAAAATCTAATTTTTGGCTGAAAAAATCCTGAATTTTTGGCCAAAAAAATGGAATTTTTGGCCAAAAAAATGGAATTTTTGCTCGGAAAAAAATGCGATTTTTTCGCCAAAAAAAAGCGAATTTTTGGGGAAAAAAAATCAAATTTTTGGCAAAAAAATTCGAATTTTTTAGTGAAAAAAACGTGAATTTTGACCAAAAAAATTTCCAGTTTTGACCCAAAAAAAAATCCAAATTTTGACGGAAACAAATCGAATTTTGGCTGAAAAAAATCCAAATTTTGGGCAAAAAAATCTGAATTTTTGGTCGAAAAAACCGCAAAATTTGGCCAAAAAAATCGAATTTTTGGTTGAAAAAAAATCGAATTTTTGACAAAAAACATCCAAATTTTGGTCCAAAAAAATCCAAATTTTGACCAAAAAAAATCTAATTTTTGGCTGAAAAAATCCTGAATTTTTGGCCAAAAAAATGGAATTTTGGCCAAAAAATGGAATTTTTGCTTTCGAAAAATAGCGATTTTTTTCGCCAAAAAAGCTAATTTTTGGGGAATCAAAATTTTTGGCAAAAAAATTTCGAATTTTTAGTGAGCGGAGTTTTGACTGAAAAAAATCCAATTTTTGGGCAAAAAAAAATCGAATTTTGGCTGAAAAAAATCTGAATTTCTGGCTGAAAAAAATGCAAATTTTAGGTGAAAAAAATCTGAATTTTTGGCTGAAAAAAATTCCATTTTTGACCCCCAAAAAATGTAAATTTTGGCCAAAAAAAATGCAATTTTGAGTCAAAAAAATCGAAATTTTTGGAGGAAAAAAATCTGAATCTTGGGCAAAAAAAAGCGAATTTTTGACTGAAAAAAATCGAATTTTTTGACAAAAAAATGGAATTTTTTTCCGAAAAAATGGAATATTTCAGCCAAACAAAAAGCGATTTTCACGCGGAAAAAAGCGAATTTTTGCTCTAAAAACGCCGAATTTTTTAATATAAATTTTATATTTTTTATTCCAGGTGTGGGCCCCGGTTCCAGCACGGAATCGCTGCTCTCGGCCGTGGCCTGGCAACAAAAAATCCGATTTTTTTTGGTGAAAAAAACCCGAATTTTTGGCAAAAAAAATTGAATTTTTTGAAAAAAAAATCCAAACTTTTGGACAAAAAAACCCAAAATTTTGACAAAAAATCCACTTTTTGGCCACTCCGACTTTGGCTTTAAAAAATCCAGATTTTTAGGCAAAAAAAATCCAAATTTTGGGGAAAAAAATCTGAATTTTGACCAAAAAAACTCCAATTTTTGACAAAAAAAAATCTAATTTTTGGCTGAAAAAATCCTGAATTTTTGGCCCAAAAAAAATCTGAATTTTTGGTCAAAAAAATGGAATTTTTGCTCGGAAAAAAATGCGATTTTTTCGCAAAAAAAAAGCGAATTTTTGGGGAAAAAAAATCCAAATTTTGGCAAAAAAATTCGAAATTTTTAGTGAAAAAAACGTAAATTTTGACCAAAAAAATTTCCAGTTTTGACCTAAAAATCCAAATTTTGATCGGAAAAAAATCGAATTTTGGCTGAAAAAATCCAAATTTTGGCAAAAAATCTGAATTTTGGTCGAAAAACCGCTAGAAATTTGGCTGAAAAATCGAATTTTGGTTGAAAAAAAGTCGAATTTTTGACAAAAAACATCCAAATTTTGGTCCAAAAAAATCCAAATTTTGACCAAAAAAAATCTAATTTTTGGCTGAAAAAATCCTGAATTTTTGGCCAAAAAAATGGAATTTTTGGCCAAAAAAATGGAATTTTTGCTCGGAAAAAAACGCGATTTTTTCGCAAAAAAAAAGCGAATTTTTGGGGAAAAAAAATCAAATTTTTGGCAAAAAAATTCGAAATTTTTAGTGAAAAAAACGTGAGTTTTGGGCTGAAAAAAATCGAATCTTTTGACAAAAAAATTGAATTTTTGCTCGGAAAAAAATGCGATTTTTTCACAAAAAAAGCGCGAATTTTTGGGAAAAAAAAATCCAAATTTTGGCAAAAAAAATCGAATTTTTTAGTGAAAAAAACGTGATTTTTGATCAAAAAAAAAAGGAATTTTTTGACCGAAAAAATTGAATTTTTTCCGAAAAAATGGAATATTTCAGCCAAACAAAAAGCGATTTTCACGCGGAAAAAAGCGAATTTTTGCTCTAAAAACGCCGAATTTTTTAATATAAATTTTATATTTTTTATTCCAGGTGTGGGCCCCGGTTCCAGCACGGAATCGCTGCTCTCGGCCGTGGCCAGCGCCCTCCACACCAGCAGCGCCCCCATCACCGGCCAGAGCTCGGCGGCCGCCGAGAAGAACCCGGGGGTCTGGTTGAACACGGCCCAGCCCCTCTGCCGCCACTTCCTGGTCACTGATGACGACATCCGGTCAGCAAAGCATCATGGGAAATTAAAAAATCAAAAAAGAATAATTTGGGGAATTTTTTAAAAAAAATTTGAAGTTTCTAGAGCCAAGTTTGAAGTTTTTACAGCCAAAAAATCGCAATTTTTGGCCAAAAAATCCGATTTTTTTCCCATCAAAATTCGCATTTTTTGGCCAAAAATTTCCAATTTTTTCCTCTCAAAATTTCCATTTTTTATTCCCAAAAATTCCCATTTTTTTATTCCCCAAATTTTCCAATTTTTCCCCCAAAAATTCCCATTTTTTACCCCAAAAATTCCCTTTTTTTACCCCAAAAATTCTCCTGTTTTTCCTCAAAAAATTCCAAAATTTTTCCCAAAAAAATTCCCATTTTATCTCCAAAAAATTTGGGATCTTTTTTAAAAAAAATTTCACATTTTTTTATGCCCAAAAATTCCCATTTTTTATTCCCAAAAATTCCCATTTTTTACCCCAAAAATTCCCATTTTTTTACCCCAAAAATTCCCATTTTTCACCCCAAAAAATTCCAAAATTTTCCCCAAAAATTTTCCAATTTTTTCTCCAAAAATTCCAAAATTTTTCTCCAAAAATTCCCATTTTTTACCCCAAAAATTCCCATTTTTATTCCCCAAAAATTCCCATTTTTTACCCCAGTCTGGTTGAACACGGCCCAGCCCCTCTGCCGCCACTTCCTGGTCACTGATGACGACATCCGGTCAGCAAAGCATCATGGGAAACCCAAAAATTAATTCTAGAAAAATTTAGAAATTTTTAAAAAAAAATTTGAAGTTTTTTGAGCGAAATTTGAGGTTTTTATGGGCAAAAATTCGCAATTTTCGACGAAAAAATCCGATTTTTTTTGAATTAAAAATCGTGGTTTTTTCCTCAAAAAATTCAAGTTTTTACCTCAAAATATTCTTTTTTTTTTTCACCACAATGTGACATTTTTTACCCCAAAAAATTCCCATTTTTTACCCCAAAAAATTCCCATTTTTTTCTGCCCAAAAATTCCCATTTTTTTACCGCAAAAATTCCCATTTTTCACCCCAAAAATTCCCATTTTTCACCCCAAAAAATTCCAAAATTTTACCCAAAACATTCCAAAATTTTTCCCCAAAATTCCCATTTTTTACCCCAAAAATTCCCATTTTTATTCTCCCCAAAATTCCCATTTTTTACCCCAACCCGGGGGTCTGGTTGAACACGGCCCAGCCCCTCTGCCGCCACTTCCTGCTCACTGACGACGACATCCGGTCAGCAAAGCATCATGGGAAACCCAAAAATTCATTCCTGAAAAATTTGGGATTTTTTTAAAAAAAATTTGGTGCATTTTGACCAAAATTTGAGGTTTTTACGGCCAAAATTCGCTTTTTTTTCGACCAAAAATCCGATTTATTTCATAAAAAGATTCCCAATTTTATCCCAAAAATTTCTCATTCTTTTCACCCAAAAATTCCCATTTTTTATTCCCCAAAAATTCCCATTTTTTATTCCCCAAAAATTCTCATTTTTTTCTGCCTAAAAATTCACATTTTTATTCTTTAAAAATTCCCATTTTTTTCCCCAAAATTTCAAATTTTTTCCCCAAAATTTCACATTTTTATTTCTTAAAAATTGAAATTTTTTACCCCAAAAATCCCGGTTTTTTTTGCCAAAAATTCCCATTTTTATTCTCCCCAAAAATTCCCATTTTTTACCCCAAAATTCCCATTTTTTACCCCAATCTGGTTGCACACGGCCCAGCCCCTCTGCCGACACTTCCTGCTCACTGATGACGACATCCGGTCAGCAAAGCATCATGGGAAACCCAAAATTTCAAAGAGAAAAAAATTGGGAATTTTTTAAAAAAAATTTGAAGTTTTTTGAGCGAAATTTGAGGTTTTTACGGGCAAAAAATCCCAATTTTCGCTCAAAAAATCCGATTTTTTTTCCATCAAAATTTGCATTTTTTGGCCAAAAATTTCCAATTTTTTCCTCTCAAAATTTCCATTTTTTCCAGCCAAAAATTCCCATTTTTTTATTCCCAAAATTCCCATTTCTTACCCCAAAAAATTCGCATTTTCTACCCCAAAAATTCCCATTTTTATTCCCAAAAATTTTCCAATTTTTTCCCCAAAACATTCCAAAATTTTCCCCAAAAATTTTCCAATTTTTTCCCCAAAACATTCCAAAATTTTTCCCCAAAATTCCCATTTTTTACCCCAAAAATTCCCATTTTTAGTCTCCCCAAAATTCCCATTTTTTACCCCAAAAATTCCCATTTTTTTCTCCAAAATTTCCAAAATTTTTCTCCAAAAATTCCCATTTTTATTCCCAAAAATTCCCATTTTTTACCCCAAAATTTCAAACTTTTTACCCCAAAAATTCCCAAATTTTAACCCAAAAATTCCCATTTTTTATTTCCCAAAAACTTCCAAAATTTTTCCCCAAAATTCCCATTTTTTCCCCAAAAAATTCCAAAATTTTTCCCCAAAATTTCCCATTTTTTTAACCCAAAAAATTCCAAATTTTTTAAGCAAAAATTCCCATTTTTTACCCAAAATTTTGAAATTTTTTTTACTAAAAATTCCCATTTTTTTATTCCAAAAATTTCCATTTTTTTTCCCAAAAATTCACATTTTTTATCTCAAAAATTCCCATTGTTTATTCCCAAAAATTCCCATTTCTCACCCCCAAAAATTCCAAAATTTTCCCCAAAAATTTTCCAATTTTTTTCTCCAAAAATTCCAAAATTTTTCTCCAAAAATTCCCATTTTTTATTCTCAAAAATTCCCATTTTTTTACCCCAAAAATTCCCATTTTCACCCCAAAAAATTCCAAAATTTTCCCCAAAAATTTTCCAATTTTTTCTCCAAAAATTCCAAAATTTTTCTCCAAAAATTCGCATTTTTTACCCCAAAAATTCCCATTTTTTATTCCCAATAATTCCCATTTTTTACCCCAAAAATTCAAAATTTTTTAACCAAAAATTCCCATTTTTTACCCCAAAAAATTCCAAAATTTTCCCCAAAAAATTCAAATTTTAACCCCAAAAATTCCCATTTTTGCCACAAAAAATTCCAAAATTTTTCCCCAAAATTCCCATTTTTTACCCCAAAAATTCCCATTTTTTTACCCCAAATTTTGAAAATTTTTTTACTAAAAATTCCCATTTTTAACCCAAAAATTCCCCTTTTTAAACCCAAAAAAATTCCAAATTTTTACCAAAAAAAAATTCAAAATTTTTTCCCAAAAAAGCCAAAAAATTCCCATTTTTTACTCCCAAAATTTCCATTTTTTTCCCCAAAAATTCCAAATTTTTATCTCTAAAAATTCCATTTTTTGGACCAAAATTTTGGTTTTTTACCCCAAAAATTCCCAAATTTTTACTCCAAAAATTCAAATTTTTACCCCAAAAATTCCCATTTTTAACCCCAAAAATTCCCGTTTTTTACCCCAAAAATTCCCATTTTTTACCCAAAAATTCCAAATTTAACCCAAAAATTTCCATTTTTTTGGGAGAAAAAAAAAAGGAATTTTGAAGTTTAAAAAATTGAAATTTTGGGAAAAAATGAGAATTTTTAAGAGTGCACAAGGGAATTTCAGGGGTAAAAAATAGGAATTTTTGGAGTACATCGAATTTGGGAGTAAGAGCTACTAAAATTTTAGGGTAAAAATGAGAATTTTTCGGTTAAGAGTACTGAATTTTTGGGTAAAATAGGGAATTTTAGAATAACATCAGAGTTTGAGGTAGAAAAATGGGAATTTTCTGATAAAAAATGGGAATTTTTGGGGTTAAAAATTTGAATTTTTTTGGGGTAAAAATTTGAATTTTTGGGGTAAAAAACCAAAATTTTGGTCAAAACAAAGGAATTTTTAGAGATAACAATTTGGAATTTTTGGGAATAAAAAATGGGAATTTTTTGGGGTCAAAATTTGGAATTTTTGGGGTAAAAAATTTGAATTTTTGGGTGTCAAAAATTCGATTTTTTGGGTAAAAAATTCGATTTTTTGGGTTTAAAAAACGAGTTTTCCGAGTAAAATTAAGGAATTTTAAAGGGAAAATCGAATCTATAAATTTTTATTGATGTTTTAATTAATTTTGGGATTAATTTTTTTTTGGATCAGGAGGCAGGAGGAGCGGGTGCAGGAAATGAGGGAAAAATGGGAATTTTTGGGGTTAAAAATGGGATTTTTTGGGTTTAAAAACCGGGATTTTTTTGGGGTAAAAAATGGGAATTTTTTGGGGTAAAAATTTGAATTTTTTGAGTAAAAAAATGGGAATTTTAGTAAAACTCCCAAATTTAGGGCAGAAAAAATTTGAATTTTGGAGGAAAAAAATTCGATTTTGCAAGGTTAAAAATGGGATTTTTTGGGTTTAAAAACGGAAGTTTTCTGAGGTGCATCAAGGAGGCAAGGATTTATGAGAATTGGAAATTTTTAAGGGGTAAAAAGTGCAAATTTACGGGTAAAAATGGGAGATTTACAGTAGAAAATTGAATTTTGGCAAAAAAATTGGGAATTTTGAGATTAAAAAATTTGAATTTTTGGGAATTAAAAATTTAGATTTTGGAAATAAAAAATGAATTTTTAGGAGAAAAATTTGAATTTTAGTGAAAATTTAGATTTTTGGGGAGAAAAAATGGAATTTTTGGGAATAAAAATAGAATTTTGGGTAAAAAAATTCCGGAATTTTTAGGTGTAAAAAACTTGGAATTTTTGGGAAAAAATGCAATTTTAGAAAAAAATTAGTTTTAAGGGTTAAAATGGGTTTTGGTTTCAAAAAAGCGGGATTTTTCAGGTAAAAATAGAAATTTTAGGGTAAAAATAAAAATTTTTAAGTAAAAAAATTTCAAAATTTTGAATAAAAATGTAATTTCGGTTAAAAAATTTGGAATTTTAGGTGAAAATTTGGTTTTTGGGGTTAAAATTCGATTTTTGAGTTTAAAAAACCAGGGATTTTTCGAGACAAAATAGAATTTTTTATGAAAACAAAACAATATTTTTAATAGATGTTTTAATTGAAATTTTAATTAGATTTTTGGATGCAGGGAGCAGGAGGGAGCTGAGTGCAGGAGATGCTAGGGAAAAATGGGAATTTTAGGGGTTTAAAAATGGGATTTTTAAGGTTTAAAAACCGGGATTTTTGGGGTAAAAAATGGGAATTTTAGGGTCAAAGAATTTTGAATAGGGTATAGAATTTTTGGGAGTAAGACGTCAATTTAGAATTTAGAGACAAAAAGTGATTTTGGAGGGATTAGATTTCTTGGGTTAAAAACGCGATTTTTGGGTTTAAGTAAAAACAGGACTTTTTCAGGGCGCAAAATGGCAATTTACAGGTAAAACCATTTCTAATATTTTAATCGATGTTTTAATGAAATTTTAATGAATTTTTCGGATCAGGAGGCAGGAGGAATGGGAATTTTAAGGAGGGAGTCTTGGAGGCAGCTGGAGGAGAAGCTAGCTGACCCAGACTACTGTGTGAGAACTTAGCAGAACTAAAAAAAAGAGCCTTGAGAGAGAACTTGAAGAGTGAGTAGGAGGTGGGGAGAGGCTAGGGCAGGAGGGGGAGCAAGGAAAAATGAGGAGAAGAAAAAAGTGGGGGAAAATTAGGAAAGTGGGGAAAAAATTGAGGGAAAAAATGGGATAAAATTAGGAAATTAGGGAAAAAAATTAGGATAAAATGGGGAAAAGGTAGAAGAATTAGGGGGAAAAATTAGGGGAAAAATGGGGGAAAGTGGGGAAAATTAGGGAAAGGTAGAGGAGAAAATTGGGGAAAATTAGGAAAAAGAATTTAGGGGGAAAATGGGCCCAGAAAAAAGTTGAGAAAGGTGGTGAAATTGGGATAAAAGTAATGGGGAAAAATTGGGAAAAAAATTGGGGAAAATTGGAGAAAAAATGGGGGAAAATTAGGGGGAATAAATGGAAAGTGCTGAGAGAGGGAAAAAATTGGGAAAATTAAGGGGAATAAATGGGGGGAAAATTGGGGAAAAATTAGAGGGGAGAATTAGGGAATAATGGAAGAATTAAGGGGGGAAAAATTGGGAAAATTAGAATAAATGGGGAAAATTGGGGAAAAATTAGAGGAAGAGGTGGGGGAAAATTGGGGAAAATTGGGGAGAATTGGGGAAGAAGGGGAGGAAAAAAGGGGAAAAATGGGAAAAAAGAGGGAAAGTGGGGGAAAAAACTTTAGGAGAAAAAATAGATGGAAAGAAAATTTAGGGAAAAATTTAGGACATATGGGAAAGAGGTGGGGGAAAAATGAGAGGAAAAAGTGGAAAAGAGTGGGGGAAAGTGGGAAGTGGGGGAAAAATTAGGGAGACCAGGTGCGTAAGTGGGAAAAATTTAGCAGGAAAAATTTGCAAAAGGTAGGAAAAATTTAGGAAAAATTAGAGGGGAAAAGTAAGGAAAATTTAAGGGAAAAAATGGAGGGAAAAGAATTGGAAAAAGTTAGTAGGAGATTCTAGGGAAAAATTGCAGGAAAAGTTTAGGAAAAATTTAAGGGAAAAATTAGAGGGAAAAAGTGGGAAGTGGGAAAATTTCCAGAGAAAATAGCGTAGGGAAAAATTTGAAAAATAGAGGGAGAAAAATTTAAGGAGATAAAGAGGAGAAAAAATTAGAGAGAGAAAAATTAGAGAAAAATTTGAGAGGAAAAATAAGGAAAGGTGGAAAAATTTAGAGGAGAAAAGGCCAGGGAGCATCGAGGAAAAAATTTAGAGAAAAATTAGAAAATTAGAAAGA
>JAPFBE010000250.1:0-77839 GCA_034336665.1 Luscinia megarhynchos | reverse complement strand
CGCCCAACCACGAGTTGGCCGGCCGTGGGGGCACACCCAGAGGCAACCGCAGGCCCTTCTGCAAGCCCACCTACGGTAAGCCAGCCGCAGCGGAAAAACCAGAGGCAACTGCAGACTCTTCTGCACGCCCACCCACGGGTGGGCCGGCCGTGGCGGCACACCCAGAGGCAAACGCAGGCCCTTCTGCACGCCCACCCTCGGGTAGGCCGGCTGTGGCAGCACGCCAAGAGGCACACGCAAACAGTTCTGCACGCGCACCCAAGGGTGGGCCGGCTGTGGCGGCACACCCAGAGGCACACGCAAACAGTTCTGCACGCCCAATCATGGGTGGGCCGGACGTTGCGTCAACCCAGAGGCAACCGCAGGCCCTTCTGCACGCCCACCCACGGGTGGGCCGGCCGTGGCGGCACACCCAGAGGCACACGCAAAAAGTTCTGCACGCCCACCCACGGGTGGGCCTGCCGTGGCGGCACACCCAGAGGTAACCGCAGGCCCTTCTGCACGCCCACCCTCGGGTAAGCCGGCTGTGGCGACGCACAGAGCACGCAGCGCAAACAGTTCTGCACGCTACACCCAAAGGGTGGACCGGCCGTGGGCGGCACACCCAGAGGCAACCGTGATGCCCTTCTGCACGCCCACCCATCGGTTGACGGCCGCGTGGCACACCCAGAGGCACACGCAAACAGTTCTGCACGCCCACCCACGGGTAGGCAGGCCGTGGCGGCAGACCAAGAGGCACACGCAAACAGTTCTGCACGCCCACCCACGGGTGGGCCGACCGTTGCGTCAACTTTGAGGCAACTGCAGGCCTTTCTGCACGCCCATCAACGGGTGGGCCGGCCGTGGCGGCACAACCAGAGGCAACTGCAGACACTTCTGCACTCGCAACCAAGGGTGGGCCGGCCGTGGCGGCACACCCAGAGGCAACCGCAGGCCCTTCTGCACGCCCACCCACGGGTGGGCCGGCCGTGGCGGCACACCCATGGGCAACATAGGTTCTCCTGCACGCCCACCCACGGGAGGGCCGGCCGTGGCGGAACACCCAGAGGCACACGCAAAGAGTTCTGCACGCCCACCCACGGGTAGGCCGGCCGTGGCGGCACACCCAGAGGCACACGCAAACAGTTCTGCACGCCCACCCACGGGTGGGCCGGCGGTTGCGTCAACTTAGAGGCAACTGCAGGCCCTTCTGTACCCCCACCCACGGGTGGGCCTGCCGTGGCGGCACACCCAGAGGCAACTGCAGGCCCTTCTGCACGCCCACCCACGGGTGGGCCGGCCGTGGCCGCACACCCAGAGGCAACCGCAGGGCCTTCTGCACACCCACCAACGGGTGGGCCGGCCGTGGCGGCACACCCAGTGGCAACCGCAGGCCCTTCTGCACGCCCACCAACGGGTGGACCTGCCGTGGCGGCACACACAGAGGCAACCGCAGACCCTTCTGCACGCCCACCCACGGGTTCGCCGGCCGTGGCGGCACACCCAGAGGCAAACGCAGGCCCTTCTGCACGCCCACCCACGGGTGGGCCGGCCGTAACTGCACACCCAGAGGCACACGCAAACAGTTCTGTACGCCCAACCATGGGTGGGCCGGACGTTGCGTCAACCCAGAGGCAACCGCAGGCCCTTCTGCACGCCCACCCACGGGTGGGCCGGCTGTGGCGGCACACCCAGAGGCACACGCAAAAAGTTCTGCACGCCCACCCACGGGTGAGCCTGCCGTGGCGGCACACCCAGAGGTAACCGCAGGCCCTTCTGCACGCCCACCCACGGGTGGGCCGGCCGTGGCAGCACATACATGGGCAACCATAGGTTCTTCTGCACGCCCACCCACGGGAAGGCCGGCCGTGGCGGAACACCCAGAGGCACACGCAAACAGTTCTGCACGCCCACCCACGGGTGGGCCGGCCGTGGCGGCACACCCAGAGGCAACCGTAGGCCCTTCTGCACGCCCACCCACGGGTGAGCCGGTAGTGGCGGCACACCCAGAGGCACACGCAAACAGTTCTGCACGCCCACCCACGGGTGGGCCGGCCGTGCGTCAACTTTGAGGCAACTGCAGGCCCTTCTGCACGCCCATCCACGGGTGGGCCGGCCGTGGCGGCATAACCAGAGGCAACTGCAGGCCCTTCTGCACGCCCACCCACGGGTGGGACGGCCGTGGCGGCACACCCAGAGGCAACTGCAGGCCCTTCTGCATGCCTACCCACGGGTGGGCCGGTTGTGGCAGCACACCCAGAGGCAACTGCAGGTGTTTTTCCACGCCCACCCACGGGTGGACCGGCCGTTGATGCACACCCAGAGGCACCCGCAAACACTTCTACACGCCCACCAACGGGTGGGCCGGTCATTGCTGCACACCCAGAGGCACCCGCAAACACTTCTACACGCCCACCCACGGGTGGGCCGGTCATTGCTGCACACCCAGAAGCACCCGCAGACACTTCTGCACGCCCACCCACGGGTGGGCCGGTCATTGCTGCACAACCAGAGGCACCCGCAGACACCTGTGCACGCCGAACCACGTGTGGGCCGGCCGTTGCTTCACACCAAGAAGCACACGCAGGCCCTTCTGCACGCCCACCCACGGGTGATCCGGCCGTGGCGGCACACCCAGAGGCAACTGCAGGCCCTTCTGCATGCCAACCCACGGGTGGGACGGCTGTGGCGGCACACCCAGAGCCACACGCAAACAGTTCTGCACGCCCACCCACGGGTGGGCCGGCCGTGGCGGCACACCCAGAGGCGCACGCAAACAGTTCTGCCCGCCCACCAACGGGTGGGTTGGTCGTTGCGTCAACCCAGAGGAAAATGCAGGTCCTTCTGCACGCCCACCCACGGGTGGGCCCGCCGTGGCTGCACACCCAGGGGCAAACGCAGGCCCTTCTGCACGCCCACCCACGGGTGGGCCGGCCGTTGCAACACACCCAGAGGAAACCGCAGGCCGTTCTGCACGCCCACCCACGGGTGGGCCGGCCGTGGCGGCACACCCAGGGGCAAACGCCAACAATTCTGCACGCCCACCCACGGGTAAGCTGGACGTTGCGTCAACCCAGAAGAAAGTGCAGACCCTTCTGCACGCCCACGCACGGGTGGGCTTGACGTGGTGGCACACCCAGAGGTAAACGCTGGCCGTTCTGCACTCCCACGCACGGGTAAGCCGGCCTTGGCTGCACACCTAGAGGCAACCGCACGGCGTTCTGCACGCCCACCCACGGGTGGGCCGGCCGTGTGGCACATCCAGAGGCACACGCAAACAGTTCTGCACACCCACCCACGGTTGGCGGTAGCGAGCACCCCAGAGGCAAAGCGCAGAGCCCTTCTGCCGCATCCCCACCCACGGGTGGGTCGGCCGTCAGCGGCACACCCAGAGGCAACAGCAGGTCCTACTGCACGCCCACCCCCGGGTGGGCCTGCCGTGGCGGCACACGAGAGCCACTCGCAGGGCCTTCTGCACGCCCACCCAGGGGTGGGCCGGCCGTGGCGACACACCCAGAGGCAACCAAAGGTTCTTCTGCACGCCCACCCACGGGTAGGCCGGCCGTGGCGGCACACCAGAAGCACACGCAAACAGTTCTGCACGCCCACCCACGGGTGGGCCGGCGGTTGCGTCAACTTAGAGGCAACTGCAGGCCGTTCTGCACGCCCACCCACGGGTGGGCCTGCCGTGGCGGCACACCCAGAGGCAACTGCAGGCCCTTCTGCACGCCCACCCACGGGTGGGCCGGCCGCGGGCGGCACACCCAGAGGCAACAGCAGGTCCTTCTGCACGCCCACCCACGGGCGGGCCCGGCCGTGGCGACACACGAGCTAGGCGCGGGCCCTTGTGCACGCCCACCACGGGTGGGCCGGCCGGCGGCACACCCAGGGGCAACCGCGAGGCCTCTTCTGCAGCCCACCCACGGGTGGACCTGCCGTGGCGGCACACACAGAGGCAACCGCGAGGCCCTTCTGCACGCTCAACCCACGGGTTGGCCGGCCGTGGCGGCACACCCAGAGGCAAACGCGCAGGCCCTTCTGCACGCCAACCACGGGTGGGCCGGCCGTGGGCGGCACACCCAGGGGCAACCGCGAGGCCCTTCTGCACGCCCCTACCCACGGGTGGACCTGCCGTGGCGGCACACACAGAGGCAACCGCAGGCCCTTCTGCACGCCCACCCACGGGTTGGCCGGCCGTGGGCGCACTACCCAGAGGCAAACGCAGGCTTCTTCTGCACGCCCCACCCACGGGTGGGGCCGGCCGTGGCTGCACACCCAGAGGCACACGCGAAACAGTTCTGCACGCCCAATCATGGGCGGGCCGGACGCTAAGTCAACCCAGAGGCAACCGCGAGGCCCTTCTGCACCACCCACGGGTGGGCCGGCCGTTACGTCAACTTAGAGGCAACTGCAGGCCTTCTGCATGCCCACCCACGGTGGGCCGGCCGTATGCACACCCAGAGGCAACCGCAGGCCCTTCAGCACGACCACCCACGGGTGGGCCGGCCGTAAGCGGCACACCCAGGGAAAATCGCAGGCCCTTCTGCACACCCACCCACGGGTGGGCCGGCCATTGCTGCACACCCAGAGCCACCCGCAGACACTACTGCGCTGCAGCGACACCCAAGTGTGGGCCGGCCGTGGCCGGCACACCCAGAGGCAAACGAAGGCCCTTCTGCACGCCCCACCCACGGGTGGGCCGCCGTCAGCGGCACACCCATGGGCAAACATAGGTTCTCCTGCACACCCACCCACGGGTAGGCGGCCGCGCACGCAGAGGCCTACGAAACAGTTCTGCACGCCCACCCACGGGTGGAGCCGGTGGGTTGCGCCAACTTAGAGGCGTAACTGCAGGTCCTTCTGCAGCCTCACCCACGGGTGGGCTCTGCCGCGTGACACACCCAGAGGCAACTGCAGGCCCTTCTGCACGCCCACTGCGGGTGGGCCGGCCGTGTATGCACACCCAGACCAAAGAGCAGGTCCTTCTGCACGCCCACCCACGGGCGGGCCGGCCGTGGGCGGCACCACGAGACTACAGCGCAGGCCCCTTGTGCACGCTCACCCACGGGTGGGCCGGGCCGATGTGCTTACACCCAGGGGGCAACCGCAGAGCCCTTCTGCAGCCCTCCCACGGGTGGGCCGTCCGTGGCGGCACACCCAGGGCAACCGCGAAGCCCTTCTGCACGCCCCACCCACGGGTGGACCTGCCGTGGCGGCACACCCAGAGGCAACCGCAGGCCGTTCTGCACGCCCAACCACGAGTTGGCCGGCCGTGGGGGCACACCCAGAGGCAACCGCAGGCCCTTCTGCAAGCCCACCTACGGTAAGCCAGCCGCAGCGGAAAAACCAGAGGCAACTGCAGACTCTTCTGCACGCCCACCCACGGGTGGGCCGGCCGTCGTGAGGCACACCCAGAGGCAAACACGCAGGCCCTTCTGCACGCCCACCCTCGGGTAGGCCGGCTGTGGCGGCACGCCAAGAGGCACACGCAAACAGTTCTGCACGCGCACCCAAGGGTGGGCCGGCTGTGGCGGCACACCCAGAGGCACACGCAAGCAGTTCTGCACGCCCACCCACGGGTGGGCCGACCGTTGCGTCAACTTTGAGGCAACTGCAGGCCTTTCTGCACGCCCATCAACGGGTGGGCCGGCCGTGGCGGCACAACCAGAGGCAACTGCAGACACCTCTGCACTCGCAACCAAGGGTGGGCCGGCCGTGGCGGCACACCCAGAGGCAACCGCAGGCCCTTCTGCACGCCCACCCACGGGTGGGCCTGCCGTGGCGGCACACCCATGGGCAACATAGGTTCTCCTGCACGCCCACCCACGGGAAGGCCGGCCGTGGCGGAACACCCAGAGGCACACGCAAAGAGTTCTGCACGCCCACCCACGGGTAGGCCGGCCGTGGCGGCACACCCTGAGGCACACGCAAACAGTTCTGCACGCCCACCCACGGGTGGGCCGGCGGTTGCGTCAACTTAGAGGCAACTGCAGGCCGTTCTGCACGCCCACCCACGGGTGGGCCTGCCGTGGCGGCACACCCAGAGGCAACTGCAGGCCCTTCTGCACGCCCACCCACGGGTGGGCCGGCCGTGGCGGCACACCCAGAGGCAACAGCAGGTCCTTCTGCACGCCCACCCACGGGCGGGCCGGCCGTGGCGGCACACGAGAGCTAGGCGCAGGCCCTTGTGCACGCCCACCCACGGGTGGGCCGACGGTGGCGGCACACCCAGGGGCAAACGCAGGCCCTTCTGCACGCCCAACCACGGGTGGGCCGGCCGTGGCGGCACACCCAGGGGCAACCGCAGGCCCTTCTGCACGCCCACCCACGGGTGGACCTGCCGTGGCGGCACACACAGAGGCAACCGCAGGCCCTTCTGCACGCCCACCCACGGGTTGGCCGGCCGTGGCGGCACACCCAGAGGCAAACGCAGGCCCTTCTGCACGCCCACCCACGGGTGGGCCGGCCGTGGCTGCACACCCAGAGGCACACGCAAACAGTTCTGCACGCCCAATCATGGGCGGGCCGGACGTTGCGTCAACCCAGAGGCAACCGCAGGCCTTCTGCACGCCCCACCCGCGGGTGGGCCGGCCCGTGCGTCAACTTAGAGGCAACCGCAGGCCCTTCTGCATGCCCACCCACGGGTGGGCCGGCCGTGGCGGCACACCCAGAGGCAACCGCAGGCCCTTCAGCACGACCACCCACGGGTGGGCCGGCCGTGGCGGCACACCCAGGGAAAATGCAGGCCCTTCTGCACACCCACCCACGGGTGGGCCGGCCATTGCTGCACACCCAGAGCCACCCGCAGACACTACTGCGCGCGCACCCAAGTGTGGGCCGGCCGTGGCGGCACACCCAGAGGCCTCACGAAAACAGTTCTGCTCTAGCCCACCCCACGGGTGGGCCGGGCGTTGCTCTCAACTTAGAGGCAACTGCAGGCCCTTCTGCACGCCCACCCACGGGTGGGCCTGCCGTGGCGGCACACCCAGAGGCAACTGCAGGCCCTTCTGCACGCCCACCCACGGGTGGGCCGGCCGTGGCGGCACACCCAGACCAAAGAGCAGGTCCTTCTGCACGCCCACCCACGGGCGGGCCGGCCGTGGCGACACCACGAGCTACGGCGCAGGGCCCTTGTGCAGCCACCCACGGGTGGGCCGGCCGCGGGCGGCACACCCAGGGGCAACCGCCAGGCCCTTCTGCACGCCCTCCACGGGTGGGCCGTCCGTGGCGGCACACCCAGGGCAACTGCGAGCCCTTCTGCACGCCCACCCACGGGTGGACCTGCCGTGGCGGCACACCCAGAGGCAACCGCAGGCCGTTCTGCACGCTAACCACGAGTTGGCCGGCCGTGGGGGCACACCCAGAGGCAACCGCAGGCCCTTCTGCAAGCCCACCTACGGTAAGCCAGCCGCAGCGGAAAAACCAGAGGCAACTGCAGACTCTTCTGCACGCCCACCCACGGGTGGGCCTGCCGTGGCGGCACACCCAGAGGCAAACGCAGGCCCTTCTGCACGCCCACCCTCGGGTAGGCCGGCTGTGGCGGCACGCCAAGAGGCACACGCAAACAGTTCTGCACGCGCACCCAAGGGTGGGCCGGCTGTGGCGGCACACCCAGAGGCACACGCAAACAGTTCTGCACGCCCAATCATGGGTGGGCCGGACGTTGCGTCAACCCAGAGGCAACCGCAGGCCCTTCTGCACGCCCACCCACGGGTGGGCCGGCCGTGGCGGCACACCCAGAGGCACACGCAAAAAGTTCTGCACGCCCACCCACGGGTGGGCCTGCCGTGGCGGCACACCCAGAGGTAACCGCAGGCCCTTCTGCACGCCCACCCTCGGGTAAGCCGGCTGTGGCGGCACGCCCAGAGGCACGCGCAAACAGTTCTGCACGCGCACCCAAAGGGTGGACCGGCCGTGGCGGCACACCCAGAGGCAACCGCATGCCCTTCTGCACGCCCACCCACGGGTCGGCCGGCCGTGGCGGCACACCCAGAGGCACACGCAAACAGTTCTGCACGCCCACCCACGGGTAGGCAGGCCGTGGCGGCAGACCAAGAGGCACACGCAAACAGTTCTGCATGCCCACCCACGGGTGGGCCGACCGTTGCGTCAACTTTGAGGCAACTGCAGGCCTTTCTGCACGCCCATCAACGGGTGGGCCGACGGTGGCGGCACACCCAGGGGCAAACGCAGGCCCTTCTGCACGCCCCAACCACGGGTGGGGCCGGCCGTGGCGGCACACCCAGGGGCAACCGCAGAGCCCTTCTGCACGCCCACCCACGGGTGGACCTGCCGTGGCGGCACACACAGAGGCAACCGCAGGCTTCTGCACGCCCCACCCACGGGTTGGCCGCCGTGGCGCACACCCAGAGGCAACGCAGGCCTTCTGCACGCCCACCCACGGGTGGGCCGGCCGTGGCTGCACACCCAGAGGCACACGCAAACAGTTCTGCACGCCCAATCATGGGCGGGCCGGACGTTGCGTCAACCCAGAGGCAACCGCAGGCCCTTCTGCACGCCCACCCACGGGTGGGCCGGCCGTTGCGTCAACTTAGAGGCAACCGCAGGCCCTTCTGCATGCCCACCCACGGGTGGGCCGGCCGTGGCGGCACACCCAGAGGCAACCGCAGGCCCTTCAGCACGACCACCCACGGGTGGGCCGGCCGTGGCGGCACACCCTAGGAAAATGCAGGCCCTTCTGCACACCCACCCACGGGTGGGCCGGCCATTGCTGCACACCCAGAGCCACCCGCAGACACTACTGCGCGCGCACCCAAGTGTGGGCCGGCCGTGGCGGCACAACCAGAGGCAACTGCAGACACTTCTGCACTTTCGCAACCAAGGGTGGGCCGGCCGTGGCGGCACACCCAGAGGCAACCGCAGGCCCTTCTGCACGCCCACCCACGGGTGGGCCGGCCGTGGCGGCACACCCATGGGCAACATAGGTTCTCCTGCACGCCCACCCACGGGAGGGCCGGCCGTGGCGGCACACCCAGAGGCACACGCAAACAGTTCTGCACGCCCACCCACGGGTGGGCCGGCGGTTGCGTCAACTTAGAGGCAACTGCAGGCCCTTCTGTACCCCCACCCACGGGTGGGCCTGCCGTGGCGGCACACCCAGAGGCAACTGCAGGCCCTTCTGCACGCCCACCCACGGGTGGGCCGGCCGTGGCCGCACACCCAGAGGCAACCGCAGGGTCTTCTGCACACCCACCAACGGGTGGGCCGGCCGTGGCGGCACACCCAGGGGCAACCGCAGGCCCTTCTGCACGCCCACCAACGGGTGGACCTGCCGTGGCGGCACACACAGAGGCAACCGCAGACCCTTCTGCACGCCCACCCACGGGTTCGCCGGCCGTGGCGGCACACCCAGAGGCAAACGCAGGCCCTTCTGCACGCCCACCCACGGGTGGGCCGGCCGTAACTGCACACCCAGAGGCACACGCAAACAGTTCTGTACGCCCAACCATGGGTGGGCCGGACGTTGCGTCAACCCAGAGGCAACCGCAGGCCCTTCTGCACGCCCACCCACGGGTGGGCCGGCTGTGGCGGCACACCCAGAGGCACACGCAAAAGTTCTGCACGCCCCACCCACGGTGAGCTGCCGTGGCGGCACACCCAGAGGTAACCGCAGGCCTTCTGCAGCCCACCACGGGTGGGCCGCCGTGGCAGCACATACATGGGGCAACCATAGGTTCTTCTGCACGCCCACCCACGGGAAGGCCGGCCGTGGCGGAACACCCAGAGGCACACGCAAACAGTTATGCACGCCCACCCACGGGTAGGCCGGCTGTGGCGGCACACCAAGAGGCACACGCAAACAGTTCTGCACGCCCACCCACGGGTGGGCCGGCCGTGGCGGCACACCCAGAGGCAACCGTAGGCCCTTCTGCACGCCCACCCACGGGTGAGCCGGTAGTGGCGGCACACCCAGAGGCACACGCAAACAGTTCTGCACGCCCACCCACGGGTGGGCCGGCCGTTGCGTCAACTTTGAGGCAACTGCAGGCCCTTCTGCACGCCCATCCACGGGTGGGCCGGCCGTGGCGGCATAACCAGAGGCAACTGCAGGCCTTCGCACGCCCCACCCACGGGTGGGACGGCCGTGGGCGGCACACCCAGAGGCAACTGCAGGCCCTTCTGCATGCCTACCCATCGGTGGGCCGGGTTGTGGCAGCACACCCAGAGGCAACTGCAGGTGTTTTTCCACGCCCCACCCACGGGGTGGACCGGCCGCGATGCACACCCAGAGGCACCCGCGAAACACTTCTACACGCCCACCAACGGGTGGGCCGGTCATTGCTGCACACCCAGAGGCACCCGCAAACACTTCTACACGCCCACCCACGGGTGGGCCGGTCATTGCTGCACACCCAGAAGCACCCGCAGACACTTCTGCACGCCCACCCACGGGTGGGCCGGGTCATTGCTGCACAACCAGAGGCACCCGCAGACACCTGTGCACGCCGAACCACGTGTGGGCCGGCCGTTGCTTCACACCAAGAAGCACACGCAGGCCCTTCTGCACGCCCACCCACGGGTGATCCGGCCGTGGCGGCACACCCAGAGGCAACTGCAGGCCCTTCTGCATGCCAACCCACGGGTGGGACGGCTGTGGCGGCACACCCAGAGCCACACGCAAACAGTTCTGCACGCCCACCCACGGGTGGGCCGGCCGTGGCGGCACACCCAGAGGCACACGCGAACAGTTCTCCCCGCCCACCAACGGGTGGGTTGGTCGTTGCGTCAACCCAGAGGAAAATGCAGGTCCTTCTGCACGCCCACCCACGGGTGGGCCCGCCGTGGCTGCACACCCAGGGGCAAACGCAGGCCCTTCTGCACGCCCACCCACGGGTGGGCCGGCCGTTGCAACACACCCAGAGGAAACCGCAGGCCGTTCTGCACGCCCACCCACGGGTGGGCCGGCCGTGGCGGCACACCCAGGGGCAAACGCCAACAATTCTGCACGCCCACCCACGGGTAAGCTGGACGTTGCGTCAACCCAGAAGAAAGTGCAGACCCTTCTGCACGCCCACGCACGGGTGGGCTTGACGTGGTGGCACACCCAGAGGTAAACGCTGGCCGTTCTGCACTCCCACGCACGGGTAAGCCGGCCTTGGCTGCACACCTAGAGGCAACCGCACGGCGTTCTGCACGCCCACCCACGGGTGGGCCGGCCGTGGCGGCACATCCAGAGGCACACGCAAACAGTTCTGCACACCCACCCACGGTTGGCCGGGCGTAGCGGCACCCCCAGAGGCAAACGCAGGCCCTTCTGCACGCCCACCCACGGGTGGGTCGGCCGTAGCGGCACACCCAGAGGCAACAGCAGGTCCTACTGCACGCCCACCCACGGGTGGGCCTGCCGTGGCGGCACACGAGAGCCACTCGCAGGGCCTTCTGCACGCCCACCCAGGGGTGGGCCGGCCGTGGCGACACACCCAGAGGCAACCAAAGGTTCTTCTGCACGCCCACCCACGGGTGGGCCGGCCGTTGCGTCAACCTAGAGGCAACTGCAGGCCCTTCTGCACGCCCACCCACGGGTGGGCCGGCCATTGCTGCACACCCAGACACTTCCGCACGCCCACCCACGGGTGGGCCGGCCATTGCTGCACATCCAGAGGCACCCGCAGGCACTTCTGCACGCCCTCCCACGGGTGGGCATGCCATTGCTGCACACCCAGAGGCACACGCAGACATTTCTGCACGCCCACCCACGAGTGGGTCGGCCATTGCTGCACACCCCGTGGCACCCGCAGACACTTCTGCACGCCCACCCACGGGTGGGCCGGCAATTGCTGACACTAGGGAGGCTAACTATTATTTTGACCGATATCGGCCGTATGCATTAATTCCAGAGGCAAACGCAGGGCTTCGCACGCCCCACCCACGGGTGGGTCGGCCACATGCTTCACATTCAGAGGCAACGCGAAACCCTTCTGCATGCCTACCCACGGGTGGGCCGGCCGCGGCGGCAAGACCGAGGCAAACGCAGGCCCTTCTGCATCGCCCACACACGGTGGGGCCTACCGTGGCGGCACACCCAGGGGAAAAGCAGGCCCTTCATCGCTTCCACCCACGGGTGGGCCGCCGAGGCCACACACTCCAGAGGTAATTGCAGGCCCTTCCAGCATTCCATTCACGGGTAGATTGCCGTGGGCTGCACACCCAGGGGCAACCGCGAAACCTTTCACGCTTCACCCATCGGTATACTGGCCGCG
The DNA here is from genome assembly GCA_034336665.1 of Luscinia megarhynchos. NCBI lineage: Eukaryota > Metazoa > Chordata > Aves > Passeriformes > Muscicapidae > Luscinia > Luscinia megarhynchos. Next base: position 65,639 of record JAPFBE010000250.1, on the reverse strand, counting down.
GGCGGCACACCCAGAGGCAACCGCAGGGCTCTTTCTGCACTCCCACTCCAGGGTGGGTCGGCCAGCGGCACACCCAGAGGCACACGAAACAGTTCTGCACGCCCACCTACGGGTGGGTTGGTCGCTAAGGCCAACCCAGAGGAAACCGGGCAGGCTCCTTCTGCACGCCCACCCACGGTAGGCCGGGCCGTGGGCACACTCAGAGGAAAACGCGAACCCTGCACGCTCCACCATCGGTGGGCCGTGGCCGCGGGCGCACACTCAGAGGCAAACGCAAACCTCTTCTGCACTTCACACACGGGTGGCTGGCCTTTGCTGCACACCCAGAGGCAAACGAGGCCCTCTGCATCGCCCACCCACGGGTGGGTCGCCGCGCGCACACCCAGAGGCACACGAAACAGTTCTGCATCACCACCCACGGGAAAGCTGGTCGCTATACAACTCCAGAAGAAACTTGCAAACCCTTCTGCAGGTTCACTCCATCGATGGTCGGCCGGCGCACACCCAGAGGTAAATCAAGAGGCCCTGCACTTCCTCGACCCATCGGAAATGGGCGTAAAGGCACACCCAGAGGCAAACGTAGGGCCATTCTGGAACACCCACCAACGGTACAGCCGTATGCACACTCCAGAGTAAACGCGAGGGTCTTCTGCACTCTCCCACGGGTGGGCCGCAGCGTTTACATCAGAGGCAAATCAGAACCCTTCTGCATGCCTACCCACGGGTGGGCCGGGGCGTTGCACACCCGTGGCAAACGAGGCCATTCTTCACGCCCATACACGGGTGGGCCTTACCGTGGCGGAACACCCAGGGGAAAGCAGGCCCTTCTGCACACTTCACCCACGGGTGGGCCGGCCGTGCTGCACACCCAGAGGCAAACGCGAGACCCTTCTGCACGCCTCACTCCACGGGTGGGCCGCTGTATGCACACCCCAGAGGCACACGCAAACAGTTCTGCACGCCACTCCACGGGTAGGCCGCCGTATGGGCACACCCCAGAGGCAACCGGGGGCTTTTCTGGATCTTCTCCACGGTGGGCCGCCGTGGCGGTACACCCGGCCAACCGCAGGCCCTTCTTCTGCACGCCACTCCACGGGTGTGTGGCCGGGCGGCACACCCCAGAGGTAAACGCGAGGCCCTTCTGCACGCCCACCCACGGTAGGCCGGCCGGGCTGCACACCCAGAGGCAAACCGCGGGCCTTCTGCACGCACCACCGGGTGACGGGCCGCGGGCACACCCAGAGGCAATCGCAAAGCCCCACTCGCACGCCCACTCACGGGGTGGGCCGCCGCGGGCGGCACACCCAGAGGCAACACGCAAAGCTCTTCTGCACGCCTCACCACGGGTGGGTCGCCGCGGGCGCACACCCAGAGGCACACGCTCAGACAGTTCTGCACCACCCACGGAAAGTTGGTCGCTATGGCCAACCCAGAAGAAACCGCAGGCCCTTTCTTGCACTCTCCCACCCACGGGTATCGCCGTATGGCACACCCAGAGGGTAAACCGCGAGGCCCTTCTGCACTCTCACCCACGGTAGGCCGGCCGTGGGCGGCACACCCAGAGGCAAACGCGAACCTTCTGCACGCCCACCCACGGTGGGCCGGGACCGTGGCGCACACACCCAGAGGCAAACGAGCTTCCTGCACGCCCACCCACGGGTGGGTCGGCCTCGCGGCACAACCAGAGGCAAACGCAGGCCCTTCTGCACGCTCCCACACACAGGTAGTCGGCCGCGGGCGCACACCCAGGGGCAAACGCAGGGTCTCTGTCTGCACCACTCTCACCTCCACGGTGGGTCACCGGCCGGACGGCCACACCCAGAGGCACACGCGAAACAGTTCTGCACGCCCACTCACGGGTGGGCCTGCCGTAGCGAAACACAGCCAGAGGCACACCGACTAGGCCCTTCTGCACGCTCCACCCACGGGTGAGCTGGCCGCTGGCGCACAACCCAGAGGAAACCGCAGGCTCTTCTGCACGCTTCACCCACGGTGGGCCGGCCGCGGGCTGCACACCCAGAGGCAAACCGCGAGGCCTTTTCTGCACGCCCACCCACTGGTAGGCCGCCGGCCGTGGCTGCACACCCAGAGGCAACCGCAGGGCCCTTCTGCACGCTTCACTCACGGGTGGGCCGCCTGGCGGCACACACCCAGAGGCAAACGCAGGCCCTTCTGCATCGCCACCCACGGTGGCCGGGCCGCGGCGCACCCAGAGGCACACGCAACACCATTCTGGCACGCCACCCACGGGTGCTGGTCGCTAAGGCCAACCCAGAGGAAACCGCGAGGCCCTTCTGCACGCCCTACCCACGGGTAATGCCGATCGAGGCACACTCAGAAGCAAACGCAGGTCTCTTCTGCACGCCCACCACGGGTGGGCCGGCCGTGGCGGCACACCCAGAGGCAACGCGAGGCCCTTTCTGCATCGCCCACCCACGGTAGCCGGCCGCTTTGGCGTGCACACCCAGAGGCAACCGCAGGCCCTTTCTGCACGCCCACCCACGGTCGGCCGCCTGTGGCGCACACCCAGAGGCACACGCAACAGTCTCTTGCACGCCCAACCACGCGTGGGCCGTCGCATGCAGCATACACCAGAGGCACGACGCATCGGAACGTGAAATCTTCTGCATCGCCCACCCACCGGTAAAGCTGGTCGCCGCGTCAACCCAGAAGAAACCGCAGGCTCTTCTGCACGCCCACCCACGGGTGACGCCCGCACGCACACCCCGGCACCGGTCTGCACCCCACCACCGGGTGAGGCCGCCGTGGCTGACACCCAGAGGCAAACGCGCAGGCCCTTCTGCACACCTCCACACGGGTGCCGGCCGCGGGCGCACACCCAGAGGCAACGCCCAGGCTCCTTCTGCACGCCCACCCACGGGTAGCCCGTGGCGCACACCCAGTAGCCAAACGCAAACAGTTCTGCACGCCTCACCCACGGGATGAGGTTGACCGTATCGCTGCGCACAACCCAGAGGCAAACTGCGAGGCCCTTCTGCACGTCACCCACGGGTGGGACGGGCCGTGGCGCAGCACCCCAGAGGAAACCGCAGAGCCTTCTGCACCTCCCACCCACGGTGGGTCCGTCGCGGGCGCGCACACCCAGGGCAAATCGCGAAACCCTTCTGCACGCCCACCCACGGGTGGGCCGGCCGGCGGGCACACCCAGAGGCAAACCGTATGGCCCTCTGCACTCCCAACCACGGGGTGGGTCAGCCGCAAGGCACAGCCAGAAGCAAACGCAGGCCCTTCTGCACGCCCACCCACGGGTGGGCTGGCCGTGTGCGCACTACCCAGAGGAAACCGCAGGCCCTTCTGCACGCTTCACCCACGGGTAGGCCGGGCCGTGGGGCACACCCAGAGGAAAAACACAACCTTCTGCACGCCCACCCACGGGTGGGCCGCCGCGCGCACACCCAGAGGCAAACGCAGACTCCTTCTGCACGTTCACTACACGGTGGGCTGGCCGTGGCGCACACCCAGAGGCAACCGCGAGGCCCTTCTGCACGCCCTCACCCACGGTGGGCCGGCCGCGGCGCGCGCACACCCTAGAGGCACACCGCAAAGCAGTTCTGCACGCTCCACCCACGGGAAAGCCGTCGCAGGGCACAACCCAGAAGCACACTGCAAACACTTCTGCACGCTCACCCATCGGGTGGGTCGTCGCTAAGCTAACTCCAGAGGTAACCGCGAGGCCCTTCTGCACTCCCCACTCCCACGGGTAGGCCGGCCGCGGGCGGCACACTCAGAGGCAAACGCGCAGGGCCCTTCTGCACGCCCCAACCACTGGTGGGCCGGCATGGCGCCTACACTCAGAGGCAACACGCAAAACCCTTCTGCATGCCCACCCATCGGGTGGGCCGCCGTGGCGGCACACCCGGAGGCAAACGCAGAGCCCTTCTGCACGCCCCACACGGGTGGGCCTCACCGTCGGCACACCCAGGGGAAAAGCAGGCCCTTCTGCACGCTTCACCCACGGGTGGGGTCGGCCGAGGCGCCACACCCAGAGGCACACGAAACAGTTCTGCACGCCACTCACGGGTGGGCTCTGCCGTGGCGTGCACACCCAGAGGCACACGCACAAACAGTTCTGCACGCCCACCCACGGGTAAGCTGGTCGCTGCGCCAACCCAGAAGAAACTGCAGGCCCTTCTGCACGCTTCACCCACGGGTGGGCTGGCCGTGGCGGCACACCCAGAGGTAATCGCAGGCCTTTCTGCACTCCCACACACGGGTAGGCCGCCGCGGGCTGCACACCCAGAGGCAACCGCAGGAGCTTCTGGACACGCACTCCATCGGGTGGGCCGGCCGCATGCACACCCAGGGGAAAAATGCAGGCCCCTACTGCACGCTACTCCACGGTAGATCGGGCTGTGTGCACACCCAGAGGCACACGCAAAAGAGTTCTGCACGGCCACTCACGGTTGGGCCGGGCCGCGGGACGGCATCACCCAATGGCAAACGCGAAACAGTTCAGCACGCCCCAACCACGGAAAGCTGATCGCTAAGCGCTAAAGCCAGAAGAAACTGCAGGCCCTTCTGCACTACCACCCACGGGTGGGTTGGCCGTGGCGGGCACACCCAGAGGTAATCGCGAGGCCCTTTGGCATGCCCACACATCGGTAGGCCGGCCGCGGGCTGCACGCTCCAGAGGCAACCGCAGGCCTTTCTGCACACCCAATCACTGGTGGGCCGGGCCGCGTGCGCACACTCAGAGGCAAACGCAAACCCTTCTTCACGCCCCACCCACGCATCGGGCCGGGCCGCGGGATGCACACCCAGAGGCAAACGCAAACCCTTCTGCACGCCACCCATCGGGTGGGCCGCGCGCGTCGCGACACCCAGAGGCAACCGCAGGCCCTTCTGCACGTTCACACACGGGTGGGCCTACCGTATGCACACCCCGGGCAAACTCAGGCCCTTCTGCACGCTTCAACCTCACGGGCGGGCCGCGGGCGGCACACCCAGAAGCAACCGCGAGGCCCCACTGCACGCCCACCCACGGTGGGCTGGCCGCGTGGCGGCACACCCAGAGGCAACACGCTAGCAGTTTCTGCACGCCTACCCACGGGTGGGCCGCCCGCGCGGCACACCCAGAGGGCACACGCAAACAGTTCTGCACGCCCACCCACGGAAAGCTGGTCGCTGCGCCAACCCAGAAGAAACTGCAGGCCCTTCTGCAGGTTCACCCATCGGGTGGGCTGGTCGTGGCGGCACACCCAGAGGTGTAACCGCAGGCCCTTCTGCACTCCCATCCCACGGGTAGGCCGGCCGTGGCTGCACACCCAGAGGCAAACCGCAGAAACCCTTCTGCACGCCCCACCAACGGGTAGCCGTGGCGCACTCAGAGGCAAACGCGAAACTGCACTTCAACCACGGTTAGCCGCGAAAGGCACACCCGTGGCAACGCAGGGTCCTTTCTGCACGTCCCCACCCAAGGGGTGGGTCGGCCGTGGCGGCACACCCAGAGGCACACGCAGTCAGTCTCTGCACGCTTCCACCCTACGCGGTGGGCCGGGCCGTGGCCCGCACACCCAGGGGGAAACCGCGAGGCCCTTCTGCACGCCCCCACCCACAGGGTAAGCCGCCGTGGCGGCACACCCATAGCCACATGCAAACAGTTCTGCACGCCACACCCACGGTGGGCCGGCCATGGCGCACACCCAGAGGCAAACGCGAAAGCCCTTCTGCACGCCCACCCACTGGGTGGGCTGGCCCGCTGGCGCACACCCAGAGGCAAACGCGAAACCCTTCTGCACGCCTCACCCACGGGTGGGTCGGCCCGTGGCGCACACCCAGAGGCAAACGCGATGCCGTTCTGCACTCCCAACCACGGGTAAGCTGGTCGCTAAGGCCAACCCAGAAGAAACTGCAGGCCCTTCTGCACGTTCACCCACGGGTGGGCTGGCCGTGGCGGCACACCCAGAGGTAATCGCGAGGCCCTTCTGCACTCCCCCACCCACGGGTAGGCCGCCGTGCGCACACCCAGAGGCAACCGCAGGGCCTTCTGCACACCCACCCACGGGTGGGCCAGCCGTGGGCGGCACACCCAGAGGGAAAATGCAGGCCCTACTGCACGCCCACACACGGGTGGGCCTACCGCGGGCGCACACCCAGGGGGAAACGCAGGCCCTTCTGCACGCCCACCCACGGGTGGGCCGGGCCCGAGCGCACACCCAGAGGCAACCAGCAGTTCGCACGCCCAGCCACGGTGTCTGTCGCACACCCAGAGTCACACGAAACGGTTCGCGCGCCCCTACCCACGTGTGGGGCGGAACACCCAGGGGAAAACTGCAGGCCCTTCTGCACGCCCCACCCACGGGTGGGCTGGCCGCGGGCGCACACCCAGAGGGCAACCGCGAGGCCCTTCTGCACTCCCACCCACAGGGTAGGGCCGGCCGTGGCTCGCACACCCAGAGGCAAATCGCAGGCAGCTTCTGCACGCCACATCCACGGGTAGGGCCGCCGCCATGCACACCCAGAGGCAACAGCAGGGCCCTTCTGCACGCCTCCACTCCACGGGTGGGCCGCCGTAGGCGCCACACCCAGAGGCACACGCGAAAACCAGTTCTTGCACGCCCACTTCACACGGGTGGGCCTGCCGTGGCGCACACCCAGAGGCACACGCGAAACAGTTCTGCACGCCCCACCCACGGGTAAGATGGTCGCTAAGGCCAACCCAGAAGAAACTGCAGGCCCTTCTGCACGCTCACCCACGGGTGGGCTGGCCGTGGCGGCACACCCAGAGGTGCAATCGCAGGCCCTTTCTGCACGCCCCACACACGGGTAGGCCGCGCGTCTGCACACCCAGAGGCAACCGCAGGAGCTTCTGCACACGCACCACGGGTGGGCCGGCCGTGGCGGGCACACCCAGGGGAAAAATGCAGGCCCTACTGCACGCTTTTACCCACGTGGTGGGCCGGGCTGTATGCACACCCAGAGGCACACGCAAACAGTTCTGCACGCCCACCCACGGGTGGGCCGGCCGTGGCGCACACCCAGAGGCAACCGCAGGCCCTTCTGCACGCCATTTCACGGGTGGGCCGCCGCAGCGTACACCCAGAGCCACACGCAAACAGTTCTGCACGCCCACTAACGGGTGGGTTGGTCGCTAGGGCCAACCCAGAGGGAAACCGCAGGCCCTTCTGCACGCCCCACCCACGGGTAGGCCGCCGCGGCCGCACACTCAGAGGCAAACGCAGGGCCCTTTCTGCACGCCCCACCCACGGGTGGGCCGCCATGGCGCCTACATTCAGAGGCAAACGCGAAACCCTTCTGCATGCCCACCCACGGGTAGGGTCGGCCGCGTACGGCACCCGGAGGCAAACCGCAGGCCCTTCTGCACGCTTCACACACGGGTGGGCCTACCGTACGGCGGCACACCCAGGGGAAAAGCAGGCCCTTCTGCACGCTCACCCACGGGTGGGCCGGGCCGAGGGCGTCACACCCAGAGGCACACGCGAAACAGTTCTGCACGCCTACCCACGTGGTGGGCTCTGCCGTGGCGGCACACCCAGAGGCACACGCGAAACAGTTCTGCACGCCCCACCCACGGGTAAGATGGTCGCTGCGCCAACCCAGAAGAAACTGCAGGCCCTTCTGCACGCTCTCACTCCACGGGTGGGCTGGCCGCTGCGGCACACCCAGAGGTAATCGCAGGCCTTTCTGCACTCCCACACACGGGTAGGGCCGCCGCCTGCACACCCAGAGGCAACCGCAGGAGCTTCTGCACACGCTATTCACCGGGTGGGCCGCCGGAGGCACACCCAGGGAAAATGCAGGCCCTACTGCACGCTTACCCACGGGTGGGCCGGGCTGTGGCGGCACACCCAGAGGCACACGCAAACAGTTCTGCACGGCTACTCACGGGTGGGCCGGCCGTGGCGGCACACCCAATGGCAAACGCAAACAGTTCAGCACGCCTCAACCACGGGAAAGCTGATCGCTAGCGCCAAGCCAGAAGAAACTGCAGGCTCTTCTGCACGCCTCACTCCATCGGGTGGGCTGGCCGTGGCGGCACACCCAGAGGTAATTGCAGGCCCTTCAGCACTCCCATTCACGGGTAGACCGGCCGCGGGCTGCACACCCAGGGGCAACCGCAAACCCTTCTTCACGCCTACCCACGGTGGGCTGGCCGTGGCGGCACACCCAGAGGCAACCGTGAGGGTTTTCTGCACTCCCACCCAGGGGTGGGTCGGCCGTGGCGGCACACCCAGAGGCACACGCGAAACAGTTCTGCACGCCCACCTACTGTGGGTTGGTCGCTAGCGCCTACCCAGAGGAAACCGCGAGGTTCTTCTGCACGCCTCACCCACGGGTAGGCCGCCGCGGGCGGCACACTCCAGAGGAAAACGCGAAACCCTTCTGCACGCCCTCACCCACGGGTGGGCCGGCCGTAAGGCACACTCCAGAGGCAAACGCGAAACCCTTCTGCACGCCCACACACGGGTGGGCTGGCCTTGGCGGCACACCCAGAGGCAACCGCGAGGTCTCTTCTGCACGCTTCACCCACGGGTGGGTCGGCCGTGGGCGTGCACACCTAGAGGCACACGCAAACAGTTCTGCACGCCCACCCACGGGAAAGCTGGTCGCTAAGGCCAACCCAGAAGAAACTGCAGGCCCTTCTGCACGCTTCACTCCACGGGTGGGCTGGCCGTGGTGCACACCCAGAGGTAACCGCGAGACCCTTCTGCACTCCCACCCACGGGTAGGCCGCCGCGGGCGGCACACCCAGAGGCAAACGCAGGCCCTTCTGAACACCCACCAACGGGTAGGCCAGCCGTGGCGGCACACTCAGAGGCAAACGCAAACCCTTCTGCACACCCAACCACGGGTGGGCCGCAAAGCGCTCACACTCAGAGGCAAACGCGAAACCCTTCTGCACGCCCACCCACGGGTGGGCCGGCCGTATGCGGCACACCCGGTGGCAAACGCAGGCCATTCTTCACGCCCATACACGGGTGGGCCCTACCGCATGAACACCCAGGGGAAAAGCAGGCCCTTCTGCACGCCCCACCCATCGGTGGGCCGGCCGTAGCTGCACACCCAGGGGCAACCGCAGGCCCTTCTGCACGCCCACCCACAGGTGAGCCGGCTGTGGCGGCACACCCATAGCCACATGCAAACAGTTCTGCACGCGCACCCACGGGTAGGCCGCATCCATGGCGGCACACCCAGAGGCAAACGCAGGGCCTTCTGCACGCCCACCCACTGGTGGGCCGGCCGTGGCGGCTCACTCAGAGGCAAACGCGAAACCCTTCTGCACTTCTTCACCCACGGGTGGGCCGGCCGTATGCACACCCAGAGGCAAACGTGATGCCGCTCTGCACTCCCAACCACGGGTAAGCTGGTCGCTATGCCAACTTAGAAGAAACTGCAGGCCCTTCTGCACGTTCACCCACGGGTGGGCTGGCCGTGGCGGCACACCCAGAGGTAATCGCGAGGCCCTTCTGCACGCCCACCCACGGGTAGGCCGGCCGTGGGCGGCACACCCAGAGGCAACCGCAGAGGCCTTCTGCACACCCACCCACGGGTGGGCCGGCCGCGGGCGGCACACCCAGGGGAAAAATGCAGGTTCTACTGCACGCCTACACTCCATCGGGTGGGCTGGCCGCGGCGCACACCCAGAGTCACACGCAAAGAGTTTTGCACGCTTCACCCACGGGTGGGTCGGCCGTGGCGGCACACCCAGAGGCAACCGCAGGCCCTTCTGCACGCTTTACTCACGGTGGGCCGGCCGTGGCGCACACCCAGAGCCACACGCGAAACAGTTCTGCACGCCCACGAACGGGTGGGTTGGTCGCTAAGGCCAACCCAGAGGAAACCGCAGGCTCTTCTGCACGCCCCACCCACGGGTAGGCCGGCCGTGGCGGCACACTCAGAGGCAAACGCAGGGCCTTCTGCACGCCCCACCCACGGGTGGGCCGCCATGGCTTCACATTCAGAGGCAAACGCGAAACCCTTCTGCATGCCCACCCATCGGTAGGCCGGCCGTGGGCGTGCACACCCGGGAGGCAAACGCAGGCCCTTCTGCACGCCCTCACACACGGGTGGGCCTACCGTGGCGGCACACCCAGGGGGAAAAGCAGGCCCTTCTGCACGCCTTCACCCACGGTGTACGGCCGAGGCGCCACACCCAGAGGCACACGCAGAAACAGTTCTGCACGCCCACTCCATCGGGTGGGCCTGCCGTGGCGGCACACCCAGAAACACAAGCAAACAGTTCTGCACGCCCACCCACGGGTAAGCTGGTCGCTATAGCCAACCCAGAAGAAACTGCAGGCCTTTCTGCACGCTCACCCACGGGTGGGCTGGCCGCGGCGGCACACCCAGAGGTAATCGCGAGGCCTTTCTGCACTCCCACACACGGGTAGGCCGGCCGTGTCTGCACACCCAGAGGCAACCGCGAGGAGCTTCTGCACACGCACCCATCGGTGGGCCGGCCGTGGCGGCACACCCAGGGGAAAATGCAGGCCCTACTGCACGCTTACTCCACGGGTGGGCCGGCTGTGGCGGCACACCCAGAGGCACACGCAAACAGTTCTGCACGGCCACTCACGGGTGGGCCGGCCGCGGGCGGCACACCCAATGGCAAACGCAAACAGTTCTGCACGCCCAACCACGGAAAGCTGGATCGCTAGCGCCAAGCCAGAAGAAACTGCAGGCTCCTTCTGCACGCCCACTCACGGGTGGGCTGGCCGCGGGCGGCACACCCAGAGGTAATCGCGAGGCCCTTTGGCATGCCCACACACGGGTAGGCCGGCCGTGGCTGCACGCCCAGAGGCAACCGCAGGCCTTTCTGCACACCCAATCACTGGTGGGTCGGCCGTGGCGGCACACTCAGAGGCAAACGCGAAACCCTTCTGCACACCCACCCATCGGTGGGCCGGCCGTGGGTCGCGACACCCAGAGGCAACCGCAGAGGCCCCTTCTGCACTTCACACACGGGTGGGCCTACCGCGGGCGGCACACCCCGGGGCAAACTCAGGCCCTTCTGCACGCTTCACCCACGGGTGGGCCGGCCGTGGCGGCACACCCAGAGGCACACGCAAACAGTTCTGCACGCCTTCACCCACGGGTGGGCCGGCCGTGGGCGGCACACCCAGAGGCACACGCTAACAGTTCTGCACGCCCACCCACGGGTAAGCTGGTCGCTGCCTCAACTTAGAAGAAACTGCAGGCCCTTCTGCACGTTCACCCACGGGTGGGCTGGCCGTGGGCGTACACCCAGAGGTAATCGCGAGGCCCTTTGGCACGCTCCCCACCCACGGGTAGGCCGCCGTGGCGGCACACCCAGGGGGCAACCGCAGGGCCTTCTGCACACCCACCCACGGGTGGGCCGGCCGCGGGCGGCACACCCAGGGGAAAAATGCAGGCCCTACTACACGCCCTCACCCATCGGGTGGGCCGGCCGTGGCGGCACACCCAGAGTCACACGCAAACAGTTCTGCACGCCCACCCACGGGTGGCGCCTGCGGCGGCACAACCAATGGCAAACGCAAACAGTTCTGCACGCCCACCCACGGGAAAGCTGGTCGCTATGCCAACCCAGAAGAAACTGCAGGCTCCTTCTGCACGCCCACCCACGGGTGGGCTGGTCGTGGGCGGCACACCCAGAGGTAATTGCAGGCCCTTCAGCACTCCCATTCACGGGTAGGCCGGCCGTGGCTGCACACCCAGGGGCAACCGCAAACCCTTCTTCACGCCCACCCACGAATGGGCCGGCCGCGGGCGGCACACTCAGAGGCAACCGCAGGTTCTTTCTACGCCCCACCCAGGGGTGGGCCGGCCGTGGGCGGCACATTCAGAGGCACACGCAAACAGTTCTGCACGCCCACCCACGGTTACGGCCGCGAGCGCACACCCAGAGGCAAACCGCAGGGCGCCTTCTGCACGCCCCACCCAGGGTGGGCCGGCCGTGGCTGCACATTTAGAGGCACACGCAGAACAGTTCTGCATCGCCCACCCACGGGTGGGCCGACCGCGGCGGCACACCCAGAGGCACACGCAAACAGTTCTGCACGCCTACCCACGGGTGGGCTGGTCGTTGCGGCCAACCCAGAGGCAACCGCAGGCCCTTCTGCACGCCCCACCAACGGGTGGGCCGTCGAAGCGGCACACCCAAAGGAACAGGCAAATAATTCTCCACGCCCACTTACGGGTGAGCCGGACGCTAGCGTAAACCCAGAGGCAACCGCGAGGCCCTTCTGCACGCCCACCCACGGGTTGCCGGCCGCGGGCGGCACACCCAGAGGCAAACGCAGGCTCTTCTCCACGCCCACCCACGGGTGGGCCGGCCGTGGCTGCACACCCAGGGGCAACCGCAGGCCCTTCTGCACTTCTCACCCACAGGTGAACCGGGCTGTGGCGGCACACCCATAGCCACATGCAAACAGTTCTGCACGCGCACTCCACGGGTAGGCCGCCATGGCTGCACACCCAGAGGCAACCGCAGGCCCTTATGCACGCCCACCCACGGGTGGGCCGGCCGCGGCGGCACACCCAAAGGCACACGCAAACAGTTCTGCACGCCCCACCTACTGGTGGGTTGGCCGCTAGCGTCAACCCTGAGGAAACCGCGAGGCCCTTCTGCACGCCCCACACACGGGTGGGCCGGCCGTATGCACACCCAGAGGAAAACTCAAACCCTTCTGCACGCCCACCCACGGGTGGGCCGGCCGTGGGGGCTCACTCAGAGGCAAACGCGAAACCCTTCTGCACGCCCTCACCCACGGGTGGGCCGGCCGGCGTGCACACCCAGAGGCAAACGCATGCCGCTCTGCACTCCCAACCACGGGTAAGCTGGTCGCTAAGGCCAACTTAGAAGAAACTGCAGGCCCTTCTGCACGCTTCACCCACGGGTGGGCTGGCCGTGGCGGCACACCCAGAGGTAATCGCGAGGCCCTTCTGCACGCCCCACCCACGGGTAGGCCGGCCGTGGCGGCACACCCAGAGGCAACCGCGAGGGCCTTCTGCACACTCCACCCACGGGTGGGCCGGCCGTGGGCGGCACACCCAGGGGAAAAATGCAGGTTCTACTGCACGCTTCACCCATCGGGTGGGCTGGCCGTGGGCGTGCACACCCAGAGTCACACGCAAAGAGTTCTGCACGCCCACCCACGGGTGGGCCGCGTCGGCGGCACACCCAGAGGCAACCGCAGGCCCTTCTGCACGCTTACTCACGGTGGGCCGGCCGTGCGGCACACCCAGAGCCACACGCAAACAGTTCTGCACGCCCCCCACGAACGGGTAGGGTTGGTCGTTAAGGCCAACCCAGAGGGAAACCGCGAGGCCCTTCTGCACGCCCCACCCACGGGTAGGCCGGCCGTGGCGGCACACTCAGAGGCAAACGCAGGGTTCTTCTGCACGCCCACCCACGGGTGGGCCGCCATGGCGAGCCACATTCAGAGGCAAACGCAAACCCTTCTGCATGCCCACCCACGGGTGGGCCGGCCGCATGCGGCACACCCGGAGGCAAACGCAGGCCATTCTTCACGCCCATACACGGGTGGGCCTACCGTGGCGGCACACCCAGGGGGAAAAGCAGGCCCTTCTGCACGCCCACCCACGGGTGGGCCGGCCGTGGCTGCACACCCAGGGGCAACCGCAGGCCCTTCTGCACGCCCACCCACAGGTGAGCCGGCTGTGGCGGCACACCCATAGCCACATGCAAACAGTTCTGCACGCGCACCCACGGGTAGGCCGACCATGGCGGCACACCCAGAGGCAAACGCAGGGCCTTCTGCACGCCCACCCACTGGTGGGCCGGCCGTGGCGGCTCACTCAGAGGCAAACGCAAACCCTTCTGCACGCCCACCCACGGGTGGGCCGGCCGTGGCGGCACACCCAGAGGCAAACGCATGCCGTTCTGCACTCCCAACCACGGGTAAGCTGGTCGTTGCGTCAACTTAGAAGAAACTGCAGGCCCTTCTGCACGTTCACCCACGGGTGGGCTGGCCGGGCGCACACCCAGAGGTAATCGCGAGGCCCTTCTGCACGCCCCACCCACGGGTAGGCCGGCCGTGGCGGCACACCCAGAGGCAACCGCAGGGCCTTCTGCACACCTTACCCACGGGTGGGCCGGCCGTGGGCGGCACACCCAGGGGAAAAATGCAGGCCCTACTGCACGCCCCACCCATCGGTGGGCCGGCCGTGGCGGCACACCCAGAGTCACACGCAAAAGAGTTTTGCACGCCCACCCACGGGTGGGCCGGCCGTGGCGGCACACCCGGTGGCAAACGCAGGCCCTTCTGCACGCTTACTCACGGGTGGGCCGGCCGTGGCGGCACACCCAGAGCCACACGCAAACAGTTCTGCACGCCCACGAACGGGTGGGTTGGTCGTTGCGTCAACCCAGAGGAAACCGCAGGCCCTTCTGCACGCCCACCCACGGGTAGGCCGGCCGTGGCGGCACACTCAGAGGCAAACGCAGGGCCTTCTGCACGCCCACCCACGGGTGGGCCGGCCATGGCGCCACATTCAGAGGCAAACGCAAACCCTTCTGCATGCCCACCCACGGGTGGGCCGGCCGTGGCGGCACACCCGGAGGCAAACGCAGGCCCTTCTGCACGCCCACACACGGGTGGGCCTACCGTGGCGGCACACCCAGGGGGAAAAGCAGGCCCTTCTGCACGCCCACCCACGGGTGGGCCGGCCGAGGCGTCACACCCAGAGGCACACGCAAACAGTTCTGCACGCCCACCCACGGGTGGGCCTGCCGTGGCGGCACACCCAGAAACACAAGCAAACAGTTCTGCACGCCCACCCACGGGTAAGCTGGTCGTTGCGTCAACCCAGAAGAAACTGCAGGCCCTTCTGCACGTTCACCCACGGGTGGGCTGGCCGTGGCGGCACACCCAGAGGTAATCGCAGGCCTTTCTGCACTCCCACACACGGGTAGGCCGGCCGTGCCTGCATACCCAGAGGCAACCGCAGGAGCTTCTGCACACGCACCCACGGGTGGGCCGGCCGTGGCGGCACACCCAGGGGAAAATGCAGGCCCTACTGCACGCTTACCCACGGGTGGGCCGGCTGTGGCGGCACACCCAGAGGCACACGCAAACAGTTCTGCACGGCCACTCACGGGTGGGCCGGCCGTGGCGGCACACCCAGAGTCACACGCAAAGAGTTTTGCACGCCCACCCACGGGTGGGCCGGCCGTGGCGGCACACCCAGAGGCAACCGCAGGCCCTTCTGCACGCTTACTCACGGGTGGGCCGGCCGTGGCGGCACACCCAGAGCCACACGCAAACAGTTCTGCACGCCCACGAACGGGTGGGTTGGTCGCTAAGGCCAACCCAGAGGGAAACCGCAGGCCCTTCTGCACGCCCACCCACGGGTAGGCCGGCCGTGGCGGCACACTCAGAGGCAAACGCAGGGCCTTCTGCACTCCCACCCACGGGTGGGCCGGCCATGGCGCCACATTCAGAGGCAAACGCGAAACCCTTCTGCATGCCCACCCATCGGGTGGGCCGGCCGGCGGCACACCCGGAGGCAAACGCAGGCCCTTCTGCACGCTTCACACACGGTGGGCCTACCGTGGCGGCACACCCAGGGGAAAAGCAGGCCCTTCTGCACGCCCACCCACGGGTGGGCCGCCGAGCGCCACACCCAGAGGCACACGCAAACAGTTCTGCACGCCCACCCACGGGTGGGCCTGCCGTGGCGGCACACCCAGAAACACAAGCAAACAGTTCTGCACGCCCACCCACGGGTAAGCTGGTCGTTGCGTCAACCCAGAAGAAACTGCAGGCCCTTCTGCACGTTCACCCACGGGTGGGCTGGCCGTGGCGGCACACCCAGAGGTAATCGCAGGCCTTTCTGCACTCCCCACACACGGGTAGGCCGGCCGCCTGCATACCCAGAGGCAACCGCAGGAGCTTCTGCACTACGCACTCCACGGGTGGGTCGGCCGTGGCGGCACACCCAGGGGAAAATGCAGGCCCTACTGCACGCTTACCCACGGGTGGGCCGGGCTGTGGCGGCACACCCAGAGGCACACGCAAACAGTTCTGCACGGCCACTCACGGGTGGGCCGGCCGTGGGCGGCACACCCAATGGCAAACGCAAACAGTTCTGCACGCCCAACCACGGGAAAGCTGATCGTTGCGTCAAGCCAGAAGAAACTGCAGGCCCTTCTGCACGCCCACCCACGGGTGGGCTGGCCGTGGCGGCACACCCAGAGGTAATCGCAGGCCCTTTGGCATGCCCACACACGGGTAGGCCGGCCGTGGCTGCACGCCCAGAGGCAACCGCAGGCCTTTCTGCACACCCAATCACTGGTGGGCCGGCCGTGGCGGCACACCTCAGAGGCAAACGCAAACCCTTCTGCACACCCACCCATCGGGTGGGCGGCCGTGGCCGGCGACACCCAGAGGCAACCGCGAGGCCCTTCTGCACGCCCACACACGGGTGGGCCTACCGTGGCGGCACACCCCGGGGCAAACTCAGGCCCTTCTGCACGCCCACCCACGGGTGGGCCGGCCGTGGCGGCACACCCAGAGGCACACGCAAACAGTTCTGCACGCCCACCCACGGGTGGGCCGGCCGTGGCGGCACACCCAGAGGCACACGCTAACAGTTCTGCACGCCCACCCACGGGTAAGCTGGTCGTTGCCTCAACTTAGAAGAAACTGCAGGCCCTTCTGCACGTTCACCCACGGGTGGGCTGGCCGTGGCGGCACACCCAGAGGTAATCGCAGGCCCTTCTGCACGCCCACCCACGGGTAGGCCGGCCGTGGCGGCACACCCAGGGGCAACCGCAGGGCCTTCTGCACACCCACCCACGGGTGGGCCGGCCCGTCGTGAGGCACACCCAGGGGAAAATGCAGGCCCTACTACACGCCCACCCACGGGTGGGCCGGCCGTGGCGGCACACCCAGAGTCACACGCAAACAGTTCTGCACGCCCACCCACGGGTGGGCCGCCCGTGGCGGCACAACCAATGGCAAACGCAAACAGTTCTGCACGCCCACCCACGGGAAAGCTGGTCGTTGCGTCAACCCAGAAGAAACTGCAGGCCCTTCTGCACGCCCACCCACGGGTGGGCTGGTCGTGGCGGCACACCCAGAGGTAATTGCAGGCCCTTCAGCACTCCCATTCACGGGTAGGCCGGCCGTGGCTGCACACCCAGGGGCAACCGCAAACCCTTCTTCACGCCCACCCACGAATGGGCCGGCCGTGGCGGCACACTCAGAGGCAACCGGCCGCCCTTCTACGCCCCACCCAGGGGTGGGCCGGCCGTGGCGGCACATTCAGAGGCACACGCAAACAGTTCTGCACGCCCACCCACGGTTGGGCGGCCGCAGCGGCACACCCAGAGGCAACCGCAGGGCCTTCTGCACGCCCACCCAGGGGTGGGCCGGCCGTGGCGGCACATTTAGAGGCACACGCAAACAGTTCTGCACGCCCACCCACGGGTGGGCCGACCGTGGCGGCACACCCAGAGGCACACGCAAACAGTTCTGCACGCCCACCTACGGGTGGGCTGGTCGTTGCGTCAACCCAGAGGCAACCGCAGGCCCTTCTGCACGCCCACCAACGGGTGGGCCGGCCGTAGCGGCACACCCAAAGGAACAGGCAAATAATTCTCCACGCCCACTTACGGGTGAGCCGGACGTTGCGTAAACCCAGAGGCAACCGCAGGCCCTTCTGCACGCCCACCCACGGGTTGCCGGCCGTGGCGGCACACCCAGAGGCAAACGCAGGCCCTTCTCCACGCCCACCCACGGGTGGGCCGGCCGTGGCTGCACACCCAGGGGCAACCGCAGGCCCTTCTGCACGCCCACCCACAGGTGAACCGGCTGTGGCGGCACACCCATAGCCACATGCAAACAGTTCTGCACGCGCACCCACGGGTAGGCCGGCCATGGCTGCACACCCAGTGGCAACCGCAGGCCCTTATGCACGCCCACCCACGGGTGGGCCGGCCGTGGCGGCACACCCAAAGGCACACGCAAACAGTTCTGCACGCCCACCTACGGGTGGGTTGGCCGTTGCGTCAACCCTGAGGAAAACGCAGGCCCTTCTGCACGCCCACACTGCGGGTGGGCCGGCCCGTGGCGGCGCACCCAGAGAACTCAAACCCTTCTGCACGCCCACCCACGGGTGGGCCGGCCGCTGAGGAGCTCACTCAGAGGCAAACGCAAACCCTTCTGCACGCCCACCCACGGGTGGGCCTGCCGTCGGCGGCACACCCAGAGGCAAACGCATGCCGTTCTGCACTCCCAACCACGGGTAAGCTGGTCGTTGCGTCAACTTAGAAGAAACTGCAGGCCCTTCTGCACGTTCACCCACGGGTGGGCTGGCCGTGGCGGCACACCCAGAGGTAATCGCAGGCCCTTCTGCACGCCCACCCACGGGTAGGCCGGCCGTGGCGGCACACCCAGAGGCAACCGCAGGGCCTTCTGCACACCCACCCACGGGTGGGCCGGCCGTGGCGGCACACCCAGGGGAAAAATGCAGAGCCCTATTGCACGCCCACCCACGGGTGGGCTGGCCGTCAGCGACACCCAGAGTCACCGCATAAAGAGTTCTGCACGCCCACCCGCGGGTGGGCGGCCGTCGCGGCACACCCAGAGGCAACCGCAGGCCCTTCTGCAGCTTACTCCGCGGGTGGGCCGGCCGTGGCGGCACACCAGAGCCACCGCATAAACAGTTCTGCACGTACGAGCGGGTGGGTTGGTGCGATTCGTCAACCCAGAAAACCGCGGAGCCCTTCTGCACGCCCACCCACGGGTAGGCCGGCCGTGGCGGCACACTCAGAGGCAAACGCGGGGGCCTTCTGCCGCCACCCACGAGATTGGGCGGCCATCGGCGCCACATTCAGAGGCAAACGCCAAACCCTTCTGCATGCCCACCCACGGGTGGGCCGGCCGTCAGCGGCACACCGGAGGCAAACGCAGGCCCTTCTGCAGCCCACACACGGGTGGGCCTACCGTGGCGGCACACCCAGGGGGAAAAGCAGGCCCTTCTGCGCCCACCCACGGGTGGGCGACACGGCGTCACCCAGAGGCACCGCATAAACAGTTCTGCACGCCCACCCGCGGGTGGGCCTGCCGTCAGCGGCACACCCAGAGGCACCGCGCAAACAGTTCTGCCGCCCACCGCGGGTAAGCTGGTCGTTCGCGTCAACCCAGAAGAAACTGCAGGCCCTTCTGCACGTCCACCCGCAGATTGGGCTGGCCGTGTGACACACCAGAGGTAATCGCAGGCCTTTCTGCACTCCACACCGCGGGTAGGCCGGCCGTGCCTGCACGCAGAGGCAACGCGGGAGCTTCTGCAGCACCGCAGGCGGGCGGCCCGTGGCGGCACCAGGGGAAAATGCAGGCCCTACTGCCGCCCACCCGCGGGTGGGCCGGCCGGCGGCATACCCAGGAGCAACCGCGGGCTTACTGCAGCCCACCCACGGGTGGGCGGCCCGTCGTGGCGACACGCAGAGAGCACCGCGCAAACAGTTCTGCACGCCCACCCACAAGTAGGCGGCCGTGGCTGCAGCCCAGAGGCAACCGCGGGCCTTTCTGCACACCCAATCACTGGTGGGCGGCCGTGGCGACACACTCAGAGAGCAAAGCATAAACCCTTCTTCACGCCCACCCACGAATGGGCGGCCGTGGCGGCACACTCAGAGGCAAGCGCAAACCCTTCTGCCGCCCCACCCGCGAGATTGGGCCGGCCGTCGGCCGCTTACACCCAGAGGCAACCGCGTGCCCTTCTGCCCGCATACGGGGTGGGCCTACGTGTGACACACCCGGGGCAAACTCAGGCCCTTCTGCGCATCACCCACCCGCGGGTGGGCCGGCCCGACGGCGACACCCAGGAACAGCCGCACAGGCCCCTACTGCGCCCACCCGCGGGTGGGCCGGCCCGTCAGCGGCACGCAAGAGCACTGCGCATAAACAGTTCTGCACGCCCACCCGCAGCGAAGCTGGTCGTTGCGTCAGCAGAAGAAACTGCAGGCCCTTCTGCACTCCCACCCACGGGTGGGCTGGTCGTGGCGGCACACCCAGAGGTAATTGCAGGCCCTTCAGCACTCCCATTCACGGGGTAGACCCGGCCGTGGCTGCACACCCAGGGGCAACCGCCAAACCCTTCTTCACGCCCACCCGCGGGGTGAAGCTGGCACGTCTTGGCACACCCAGAGGCAACCGCAGGGCCTTCTACACTCCCACCCAGGGGTGGGTCGGCCGTGGCGGCACGCAGAGGCACCGCATAAACAGTTCTGCACGCCCACCTCACGGGTGGGTTGGTGGGATGCGTCTACCCAGAGAAACCGCGGAGGCCCTTCTGCACGCCCACCCACGGGTAGGCCGGCCGTGGCGGCACACTGAGGAAAACGCCAAACCCTTCTGCACGGCCACCCACGGGTGGGCCGGCCTCGGCGGCACACTCAGAGGCAAAGCGCCAAACCCTTCTGCGCGCCCCACACGGGTGGGCTGGCGTAGCGGCACACCCAGAGAAACCGCAGGCCCTTCTGCACGCCCACCCACGGGTGGGCCGACGTCAGCGGCACACCTAGAGGCACTGCGCAAACAGTTCTGCTGCGCCCACCTCACGGGAAAGCTGGTCGTTCGTCAGCCCAGAAGAAACTGCAAACCCTTCTGCAGGTTCACCCGCAGGTGGAGCTGGCGTGGCGGCACACCCAGAGGTAACTGCGCAGGCCCTTCTGCACTCCCACCCACGGGTAGGCCGGCCGTGGCGGCACACCCAGAGGCAAGCGCAGGCCCTTCTGAACACCCACCAGCGGGTGGGCCAGCCGTGGCGGCACACTCAGAGAACAACGCCAAACCCTTCTGCACGCAACCACGGGTGGGCCGGCAAAGCGCCACACTCAGAGGCAAAGCGCGAACCCTTCTGCCGGCCACCCGCGGGTGGGCCGACCCGTCAGCGACACACCCGGTGGCAAAGCGCAGGCCATTCTTCAAGCCCATACGGGTGGGCCTACGTGGCGGAACACCCAGGGGAAAAAGCAGGCCCTTCTGCACGCCCACCGCGGGTGGGCCGGCCGTCTTCTGCACACCCAGGGGCAACCGCGGAAGGCCCTTCTGCACGCCCACCCACAGGTGAGCCGGCTGTGGCGGCACACCCATAGCCACATGCAAACAGCTCTGCCGCAGCACCCCGCGGGTAGGCCGGCCATGGCGGCACCGAGGCAACCGCGGGGCCCTTCTGCCGCCCACCCACTGGTGGGCCGGCCGTGGCGGCTCACTCAGAGGCAAAGCGCCAAACCCTTCTGCCGCCCACCCACGGGTGGGCCGGCCGTCGGCGGCACCCAGAGGCAAGCGCATGCCGTTCTGCACTCCCAACCACAAGTAAAGCTGGTCGTTGCGTCAGCTTAGAAGAAACTGCAGGCCCTTCTGCCACGTTCACCCGCAGATTGGGCTGGCCGTGGCGGCACCCAGAGGTGTCGCGGGCCCTTCTGCGCCCACCCACGGGTAGGCCGGCCGTGGCGGCACGCAGAGAGCAACCGCAGGGCCTTCTGCACACCCACCCGCGGGTGGGCGACGTGGCGGCACCCAGGGGAAAATCGCAGGCCCTACTGCACGCCCACCCACGGGTGGGCTGGCCGTGTGACACGCAGAGTCACTGCATAAAGAGTTCTGCGCCCACCGCGGGTGGGCGACGTGTGACACACCCAGAGGCAACGCAGGCCCTTCTGCAGCTTACTCGCAGGGTGTGCCGGCCGTGCGTCACTACCAGAGCCACCGCGCAAACAGTTCTGCACGCCCACGAGCGGGGTGGGTTGGTGGATGCGTCAACCCAGAGGAAACCGCCAGGCCCTTCTGCCGCCCACCCACGGGTAGGCCGGCCGTGGCGAAGCACACTCAGAGAGCAAGCGCGGGGCCTTCTGCACGCCCACCCACGGGTGGGCGGCCATGGCATACATTCAGAGGCAAAGCGCCAAACCCTTCTGCATGCCCACCCGCGGGTGGGCCGACGTCGGCGGCACACCCGGAGAGCAAGCGCAGGCCCTTCTGCCGCATACCGCGGGTGGGCCTACCGTGGCGGCACACCCAGGGGGAAAATCAGGCCCTTCTGCACTCCCACCCACCGGGTGGGCGACGGCGTCACGCAGAGGCACCGCATAAAACAGTTCTGCCGCCCACCCGCGGGTGGAGCCTGCCGTCGGCGGCACCCAGAGGCACCGCATAAAACAGTTCTGCACGCCCACCCGCGGGTAAGCTGGTCGTTGCGTCAACCCAGAAGAAACTGCAGGCCCTTCTGCACGTTCACCCACGGGTGGGCTGGCCGTGGCGGCACCCAGAGGAAATCGCGAGGCCTTTCTGCACTCCCACACCGCGGGTAGGCCGGCTGTGCCTGCACCCATAGGCAACCGCGGGACGCTTCTGCTACGCACCCACGGGTGGGCGGCCGTGGCGGCACACCCAGGGGAAAATCGCAGGCCCTACTGCTGCAGCTTACCCACGGGTGGGCGGCTGTGGCGGCACGCAGAGAGCACTACGCAAACAGTTCTGCACGGCCACTCCGCGGGTGGGCGGCCGTGGCGGCACACCCAATGGCAAGCGCAAACAGTTCAACACGCCCAACCACGGGAAAGCTGATCGTTGCGTCAAGCCAGAAGAAACTGCAGGCCCTTCTTCACGCCCAACCACGGGTGGGCTGGCGTGTGACACACCCAGAGGCTGTCGCGAGCCCTTTGGCATGCCCACACGCAGGTAGGCGGCCGTGGCTGCACGCCAGAGGCAACCGCGGGCCTTTCTGCACACCCAATCACTGGTGGGCGGCCGTGGCGGCACACTCAGAGGCAAGCGCAAACCCTTCTTCACGCCCACCCGCGAATGGGCGGCCGTGGCGGCACACTCAGAGACAAGCGCAAACCCTTCTGCCGCCCACCCGCGGGTGGAGCCGGCCGTCGGCAGCACACCCAGAGAGCAACCGCGGGCCTTCTGCTGCAGCCCACACGGGTGGGCCTACCGTCAGCGGCACACCCGGGGCAAACTCAGGCCCTTCTGCAGCCCACCCGCAGGGTGGGCAGGCGTGGCGGCACAACCAGGGAGCAACCGCCAGGCCCCACTGCAGCCCACCCGCGGGTGGGCGGCCGTCGGCGGCACGCAGAGCACCGCAGCTAACAGTTCTGCCGGCCCACCCGCGGGTGGGCCGCCCGTCGGCGGCACACCCAATGGCAAAGCATAAACAGTTCTGCCGCCCACCCGCGGGAAAGCTGGTCGTTCGTCAACCCAGAAGAAACTGCAGGCCCTTCTGCCGCTCTACCCGCGGGGTGGGCTGGTCGTGGCGGCACACCCAGAGGTAATTGCAGGCCCTTCAGCACTCCCATTCACGGGTAGACCGGCCGTGGCTGCACACCAGGGGCAACCGCAAACCCTTCTTCCGCCCACCCGCGGGTGGGCTGGCGTCAGCGGCACACCCAGAGGCAACCCGCGGGGCCTTCTGCACTCCCACCCAGGGGTGGGTGGGCGTAGCGGCACACCCAGAGAGCACCGCAGCAAACAGTTCTACCGCCCACCCTCACGGGGTGGCAGTGAATTGCGTCTACCCAGAGAAACCGCCAGGCCCTTCTGCGGCCACCCGCGGGTAGCCGGCCGTGGGGAGCACACTCAGAGGAAAGCATAAAACCCTTCTGCAGCCCACCCGCAGGGTGGGCCGACGTCAGCGGCACACTCAGAGAGCAAGCGCAAACCCTTCTGCGGCCCACCTGCGGGTGGGCTGGCCTTAGCGGCACACCCAGAGGCAACCGCGAGGCCCTTCTGCATGCCCACCCACGGGTGGGCCGGCCGTCAGCGGCACACCTAGAGGCACCGCATAAACAGTTCTGCCGCCCACCTCACGGGAAAGCTGGTAGTTCGCGTCAGCCAGAAGAAACTGCAAACCCTTCTGCAGGTTCACCCACGGGTGGGCGGCCGTGGCGACACACCAAGAGGTAACCGCTGAGCCCTTCTGCACTCCCACCCACGGGTAGGCCGGCCGTGGCGGCACACTCAGAGGCAAGCGCAAACCCTTCTGCGGCCCAACCGCGGGTGGGCGGAAAAGCGCCACACTCAGAGGCAAAGCGCCAAACCCTTCTGCCGTACCCACCCTGCGGGTGGGCCGACGCGTCAGCGGCACACCGGTGTAAGCATGAGCCATTCTTCACACCCATACGGGTGGGCCTACCGTGGCGAACACCCAGGGGAAAAGCAGGCCCTTCTGCACACCCACCCACTGGTGGGCGGCCGTGGCTGCACGCAGGGGCAACCGCGAGGCCCTTCTGCAGCCCACCCACAGGTGAGCCGGCTGTGGCGGCACACCCATAACCACATGCAAACAGTTCTGCAGCGCACTACGGGTAGAGGCGGCCATGGCGGCACACCCAGAGGCAACCGCAGGAGCTTCTGCTACGCCCACCCACGGGTGGGCGGCGTCGCGGCACACCCAGAGGCAACCGCAGAGCCCTTCTGCACGCCACCCGCGGGTGGGCGGCCGTGTGGCAGCACCCAGGGGACAGCGCGAACCCTTCTGCACACGCGGGTAGGCGGTCGGGGCTGCGCACCCAGAAGGCAACCGCGGGAGCTTCTGCACACCCACCAGCGGGTGGGCGGCCGTGGCGGCACGCAGGGAAAATGAAGGCCCTCGACGCCCACCGCGGGTGGGCGGGACGGCGGCACGCAGAGGCAAGCGCGAGGCCCTTTTGCCGCCCACACTGCGGGTGGGCCTACCGTGGCGGCACAGCCAGGGGAACCTCAGGCCCTTCTGCAGCCCACCCACGGGTGGGCCGGCGTGGCGGCACACCCAGAAGCAACCGCGAGGCCCTTCTGCAGCCCACCCGCGGGTGGGCCGGCCGTCGCGGCACGCAGAGGCACCGCATAAACAGTTCTGCAGCCCACCTCACGGGTGGGTTGGTCGTCGCGTCAACCCAGAGGGAACCGCGGGGGCCTTCTGCCCTCCACCCACAGGTGGGCCGGGCCGTTCGCGGCACACCCAGGGGCAACCGCAGGCTTTTCTGCCGCCCACCAGCGGGTAGGCCGGCCGTGGCGGCACACCCAGAGCCACCGCATAAAACAGTTCTGCCCGCCCACCCGCGGGTGGGTAGACCGTCGGCGGCACACCCAGAGGCAAAGCAAGCAGTTCTGAAGCAGCCCACCTCACGGGAGGGCTGGTCGTTCGTCAGCAGAGAAACCGCGGGGGCCTTCTGCCCTCCCACCCACAGGTGGGCGGCGTTCGCGGCACGCAGGGGGCAACCGCGGAGCCTTCTGCACCCCACCCACGGGTGGGCGGCCGTGGCGGCACGCAGAGGCAACCTCAGGCCCTTCTGCGCCCAAACACAGGTGGGCGGCCGTATGCAACAGCCAGAGGGCAACGCAGGCCCTTCTGCACGCCCACCCACTGATGAGGCGGCGTGGCAGACACCCAGAGAAACCGCGGAGGCCCTTCTGCACGCCCACCCACGGATGGGGCCTACGTGGCGAGCACACCCAGAGGCACCGCATAAAATAGTTCTGCACGCCCACCCACGGGTAGGCCGGCCGTTGCTGCACACCCAGAGGCAACCGCGGGCCCTTCTGCAGCCCCTCCCACGGGTAGGCCGACCATGGCGGCACACTCAGAAGAGCAGCGCAAACCCTTCTGCCGCCCACCCGCGGGTGGGCGGCCTCAACGACACACCGGAGCAAAGCGCAGGCCCTTCTGCAGCCCACCCGCGGGTAGGCTGGTGGATTGCGTCAGCAGAGAAACGCGAGGCCCTTTTGCCCGCCCACCCACAGGTGGGCCGGCGTCAGCAGCACCCAGAGCCACCGCGCAAACAGTTCTGCCGCGTAACCACGAGTGGGCGGCCCGTTCGACGGCAGCCCATAGCCACCGCATGAAATGGTTATTGCGCGCCCACCCACGGGTGGGCCGACGTCTTGGCGGCAGCGCAGAGCGCACAAAACAGTTCTGCAGCCCACCCGCGGGTAGAGCTGGTGCGTTGCGTCAACCCAGAAGAAACTGCAGGCCCTTCTGCAGCCCACCCGCGGATGGGCTGGCGTTAACAGCACGCAGAGGTAACCGCCAGGCCCTTCTGCCGCCCACCCGCGGGTAGGCGGCTGTGGCTGCACCCGAGGGCAAAGCGCCAGGGCCCTTCTGCACACCCACCAGATTGGGCCGGCGATGTGCGGCACCAGAACAGCGGCAGGCCCTTCTGCCGCCCATTCACGGGTGGGCCGCACGTGGATGCACAACCGAGAACAGCGCCCAGGGCCCTTCTGCGCTCTCCCGCGGGTGGAGCACGACGTCGGCGGCACAGCCAGAGGCACGCGCAAAGAGTTCTGCCGCGCCCACCCGCGGGTGGGCGACGTACGGCAAACCAGAGAGCATGGGGCCTTCTGCCGCCCACCTGCGGGTGGGCCGGCGGTCGCAGGACACGCAGAGACCTGCGCAAACAGTTCTGCCGCCCACCCCACGGGTTGGCCGACCGTGGCGGCACACCCAGAGGCAACGCAAAAGCGGTTCTTCGCGCACGCGGATTCACGGGAGGGCTGGTCGTTGCGTCAACCAGAGAAACCGCAGGCCCTTCTGCCGCCCACCCACAGGTGGGCGGCAGTCATGCGGCTTTACCAGGGGCAAGCGCGGGCCTTCTGCGCCCACCGCGCGGAGGGCCGGCGTGGCGGCACCCAGAGAGCAACCTCAGGCCTTGCAGCCCACACACAGGTGGGCGGCCGTGCTGCTCACAACAGAGGCAGCCACGGGCCCTTCTGCGCGCCCACCCACTGATGAGCGACGTGGCGGCACGCAGAGGCACCGCGCCAAATAGTTTTCCACGCCCACCACGGTGGGCGGCGTTGCTGCGCACCCAGAGGCAACGCAGGGGCCTTCTGCAGCCCACCCACTGGTGGGCGGCCGTCTTGGCACAGAGGCAACCGCTGAGCCCTTCTTCCGCCCACCCATGGGTGGGCGGCTATGGCGGCACCCAGGGGAAAACTCCTGAGCCTAATGTACGCCCACCCACGGATTGGGCGGCCCGTCGCGGCACAGCCAGAGGCACCGCGCCAAACAGTTCTGCGCGCCCACCCGCGGGTGGGCGGCGCGTCGGCGGCACACCCAATGGCCAAAGCATAAAACAGTTCTGCTAGCCCACCCAGCGGGGAAAGCTGGTGGATTCGCGTCAACCCAGAAGAAACTGCAGGCCCTTCTTTAAGCCCACCCGCGATTGGGCTGGCGTCAGCGGCACGCAGAGGTAGTCGCAGGCACGCCGGCATGCCCACCCGCGGGTAGGCCGGCCGTGGCTGCACGCAGAGGAAATTGCAGGCCCTTCTGCACACCCACCCACTGGGTGGGCGGCCGTGGCTGCACGCAGAGGCAAAGCGCAAACCCTTCTTCCGCCCACCCACGAATGCGTGGGTCGGTACTACTCAGAGGCAGCGCAAGCCCGCTTCTGCCGCCCACCCACGGTGTGGGTGACGTCTTGCGGCACAGGGGCAACCGCAGGCTCTTCTGCAGCCCACCTGCGGGTGGGCGGCGTGCTGACTTTACCCGGGCCAAACTCAGGCCCTTCTGCACGTTCACTTACGGGGTGGGGCTGGCGTGGCGGCACGCAAGATGAACCCATGAGCCCTTCTGCACTCCCACCCACGGGTAGTCCGGCGTGGCTGCGCAGAAGACAGCCGCCAGGACATGCACACCCACCAATGGGTGGGCGACGATGGCGGCACACCCAAAGCAACGCAGGCCCACTCCATACGCCCGGTAGATCCCTCCGTGGCGGCACGCAGAGAGCACACCGCCAAACAGTTCTGCCGTACACCCGCGGGGTGGAGCGACGTGGCGGCACACCCAGAGCACTGCGCTAACAGTTCTGCCGCCCACCCACGGGTAAGTTGGTGGGTTTGCGTCAGCAGAAACTGCAGGCCCTCCTGCACGCCCACCTCGGGTGGGCTGGCGTAGCGGCACACCCAGAGAACCGCCAGGCCCTTCTGCGCGCCTAACCCGCGGGTAGGCCGGCCGTGGCTGCACACCCAGAGGCAAGCGCCGGGGCCTTCTGCACACCCACCAACGGGTGGGTGCGGCCGTGGCGACACCCAGAGGCAAAGCGCAGTCCTTTCTGCCGCCCACCCACGGGTGGGCCATGCCCGTCGGCGGAACAACCAGGGGGCAACGCGGGCCCTTCTGCCGCCCAAACACCAGGTGGGCCGGCGTGGCGACACCCAGAGAACAGCGCAGGCCTTCTGCACGCCCACGCGGGGTGGGCCTGCGTGGCGGCACAGCCAGGGGAATCTCAGGCCCTTCTGCACGCCCACGCGGGTGGAGCGGCCGTCAGCGGCACACCCAGAGCCCTGCATAAAACAAGTTCTGCAGCCCACCCACGGGTGGAGCCTGCCCGTCTACCGACACACCCAGAGGCACTGCGCAAACAGTTCTGCAGCCCACCCAAAGGGTAAGCTGGTGCGTTCGCGTCAGCAGAAGAAACTGCAGGCCGTCTGCCGCGCCCACTACCGGGTGTGCTGGCGTGTGGCTACACCAGATATATCCATCAGGCCTTCTGCACTCCACCCACGGGTAGGCGGCGTGGCTGCACGCAGAAACCGCGGGGCTTTCTGCACGCCCACCCACTGGTGGGCGGCCGTGGCGACACACCTAGAGTCAACCGCAGGCCCTTCTTCACGCCCACACACGGGTGGGCCGGCCCTGGCGGCACGCAGAGGCCTACGCAAACAGTTCTGCCGCCGCCCACCCACGGGTGGGCCGGCGTAGCGACACCCAGAGCCTGCATAAACAATTCTGCCAGCCCACCTACAGGTGGGTTGGTGGATGCGTCAGCAGAGGAAACCCGCAGGCCCTTCTGCACACCCACCCGCGGGTAGTCCGGCCGTGGCGGCACGCGTCAGCGACAGCGTCAAACCCTTCTGCACGCCCACCCAGGGGATTGGGCCGGCCCGATGGCGACACTCAGAGGCAAAGCGCCAAACCCTTCTAGCCGCCCTGCGGGGTGGGCGATATGGCGGAACACCCAGAGTCAACCGCCAGACCCTTCTGCCGCCCACCCGCAGGGTAGGCTAGCCTGTGGCGGCACAGCCAGGCACCGCGCAAACAGTTCTGCACGCCCACCCTGCGGGTGGGCGGCGTCGCGGCACGCAGAGGCACCGCATAAACAGTTCTGCCGCCCACCACCGGGAAAGCTGGTGGATTGCGTCAGCCCAGAAGAAACTGCAGGCCCTTCTGCCGCCCACCCACGGGTGGGCTGGCGTGTGGCACGCAGAGGTAACCGAGGGCCTTCTGCACTCCCACCCACGGGTAGGCCGGCCCGGTGGCTGCACGCAGAGGCAAGCGCGGGCCCTTCTGCACACCACCAGCGGGTGGGGCCTGCCGTGGCGGCACTGCGCCAGAAGGCAACCGCGAGGCCTTCTGCCGCCCACCTCACGGGTGGGCAGCCCGTGGCGGCACACCCAGAACCACCGCATAAACAGTTCTGCAGCCCACCCGCGGGTGGGTTGACCGTCGGTGGCACACCCAGAAGCAAGCATAAAGCAGTTCTGCAGCCCACCTCACGGGGAGGGGCTGGTCGATTTCGCGATCAACCCAGAGCCGCGGGGCCTTCTGCCCTCCACCCACAGGTGGGCTGCATGCGTGGCGGCACACCCAGGGGCAACGCGGAGCCCTTCTGCCGCAGCCACCCGCGGGTGGGCTGGCGTCGGCGCACAGCAGGCAACCGCGAGCCCTTCTGCGCGCCCACCGCGGGTGCGAGCCGACGTCTTGACACCCAGAGGCACCATAAACGGTTCTGCAGCCCACCTCACGGGTGGGTTGGTCGTGCGTCAACCCAGAGGAACCGCGGGGCCTTCTGCCCTCCACCCACAGGTGGGCCGACGTTCGCGGCACACCCAGGGGCAACCGCAGGCTTTTCTGCCGCCCACCAGCGGGATTGGGCCGGCCCGTGTACGGCACACCCAGAACCACCGCATAAACAGTTCTGCCGCCCACCCACGGGATTTGGGCCAGCCGTCGGCGGCACCCAGAGGCAAAAGCAAGCAGTTCTGAGGCAGCCCACCTCACGGGAGGGCTGGTAGTTTAGATCAACCCAGAGGAAACGCGGGGCCTTCTGCCCTCCACCCACAGGTGGGCGGCCGTTCGCGGCACCCAGGGCAACATGAGCCCTTCTGCACCCCCACCACGGGTGGGCGGCCGTGGCGGCACACCCAGAGGCAACCTCAGGCCCTTCTGCGCCCAAACACAGGTGGGCCGGCCGTGGCACAACACAGCCAGAGGCAACCGCGGGCCCTTCTGCTACGCCCACCCACTGATGAGGCGGCCGTGGCAACACACCCAGAGGAAACCGCCAGGCCCTTCTGCAGCCACCCACGGATGGGCCTACCGTCGGCGGCACACCCAGAGGCACGCCAAATAGTTCTGCACGCCCACTTACGGGTAGGCGGCGTTGCTGCACCAGAGGCAACCGCGAGTGCCTTCTGCACGCCCTCCCACGGGTAGGCGGCCATGGCGGCACACTCAGAGCACAGCGCAAACCCTTCTGCCGCCCACCCGCGGGTGGAGCCGGCCGTGACGGCACACCGGAGACACAGCGCGCAGACCCTTCTGCCGCCCACCCGCGGGTAAGCTGGTGCGTTGCGTCAACCCAGAGAAACCGCAGGGCCTTTCTGCCCGCCCACCCACAGGTGGGCGGCCGTAACAGCACACCCAGAGCCACCGCGCACAAACGGTTCTGCCGTAACCCACGAGTGGGCGGCCGTTCTTGGCTACGCCCATAGCCACCGCAAATAGTTGTGCCGCCCACCGCGGGTGGGCGGCCGTCAGCGGCACACCCAGAGGCACCGCCAAACAGTTCTGCGCAGCCCACCCTACGGGTAAGCTGGTGCGTTCGTCAGCAGAAGAAACTGCAGGCCCTTCTGCCGCCCACCCACGGATGGGCTGGCCGTGGCAGCACGCAGAGGTAACCGCAGGCCCTTCTGCACTCCCACCCGCGGGTAGGCGGCTGTGGCTGCACGCGAGGCAAGCGCGAGCCCTTCTGCACACCCACCAGCGGGTGGGCGGCGATGGCGGCACACCCAGAAACAGCAGCAGGCCCTTCTGCAGCCCATTCACGGGTGGGCCGCGTGGATGCACAACCCAGAACAAGCGCTGAGGCCCTTCTGCCGCGCCCACTCCACGGGTGGAGCCGACCGATAGCGGCACAGCCAGAAGGCACCGCAAAGAGTTCTGCAGCCCACCCACGGGTGGGCGGCCGTATGACAAACCCAGAGGAAACCGCGGGGCCTTCTGCCGCCCACCCACGGGTGGGCGACGTCTTGACACACCCAGAGACACTGCGCAAACAGTTCTGCCGCCCACCCGCGGGTTGGCCGACCGTGGCGGCACCCAGAGGCAAGCGCAAACAGTTCTTCCGCGCCCAGTTCGCGGGGAGGGCTGGTGGTTGCGTCAACCAGAAACCGCCAGGCCCTTCTGCCCGCCCACCCACAGGTGGGCCGGCAGTGGCGGCTTTACCAGGGAGCAGCGCGGGCCCTTCTGCGCCCACCCACGGGAGGGGCGGCCGTGGCGGCACACCCAGAGGCAACCTCAGGCCCTTCTGCGCCCACACACAGGTGGGCGGCCGTGCTAACACAGCCAGAGGCAACCGCCAGAACCTTCTGCAGCCCACCCACTGATGAGCGGCCGTGGCGTACACCCAGAGGCACTGCGCTAAAATAGTTTTTCACGCCCACCGCGGGTAGGCCGGCCGTTGCTGCACACCCAGAGGCAACCGCGGGGCTTCTGCGCCCACCCACTGGTGGGCGGCCCGTCGCGGCACACCAGAGGCAACCGCAGGCCCTTCTTCCGCCCACCCATGGGTGGGCGGCTATCGGCGGCACGCAGGGGAAAATACAGAGCCCTAATGCCGCGCCCACCCGCGGGTGGAGCCGGCCCGTCTTGGCGGCACAGCCAGAGGCACCGCATAAACAGTTCTGCTGCGCCCACCCGCGGGTGGGCGGCCCGTCGGCACGCAATGGCAAGCATAAACAGTTCTGCTAGCCCACCAGCGGAAAGCTGGTGGATTCGCGTCAGCCAGAAAAACTGCAGGCCCTTCTTCCGGCCACCACCGGTGGGCTGGCGTCTTGGCACGCAGAGGTAATCGCGGGCCCGCCGGCATGCCCACCGCGGGTAGGCCGGCCGTGGCTGCACGCAGAGAATTGCAGGCCCTTCTGCACACCCACCCACTGGTGGGCGGCCGTGGCTGCACCCAGAGGCAAGCGCCAAACCCTTCTTCCGCCCACCCGCGAGATGAGTGTGATACACTCCAGAGGCAAGCGCCAAACCCTTCTGCCGCCCACCCGCGGGTGGAGCCGACGTCTTGGCACACCCAGAGGCAACGCGCAGGCTCTTCTGCCGCCCACACGCGGGTGGGCGGCCGTGGCGGCACACCCGGGCCAAACTCAGGCCCTTCTGCGCGTTCACCCGCGGGGTGGGCTGGCCGTGTGACACACCAAGATGAACCACGCAGGCCCTTCTGCACTCCCCACCCGCGGGTAGTCCGGCCCGTGGCTGCACACCAGAGGCAACCGCGGGACGCTTCTGCACACCCACCAATGGGTGGGCGACGTCGTGGCACACCCAAAAGCAACTTCGCAGGCCCACTCCATGCGCGGGAAAGGTGGGCCCTCCGTGGCGGCACACCCAGAGGCACTGCATAAACAGTTCTGCCGCCCACCCGCGGGTGGAGCGGCCGTGGCGGCACGCAGAGAGCTGCGCTAACAGTTCTGCCGCCCACCCTGCGGGTAAGTTGGTGGTGCGTCAACCCAGAAGAAACTGCAGGCCCTCCTGCCGCCCTACCTGATTGGGCTGGCTATGCGGCTTTACCCGAGGAAACCGCGCAGGCCCTTCTGCCGCGCTAACCGCGGGTAGGCGGCCGTGGCTGCGCAGAGGCAAAGCGCCAGGGGCCTTCTGCACACCCACCAGCGGGTGGGTCCGACGTGGCGACACGCAGAGGCAAACGCCAGTCCTTTCTGCGCCCACCCGCGGGTGGGCCCGCCCGTCGGGAACAACCAGGGGCAACCGCGGGCCCCTTCTGCGCTTAAACACAGGTGGGCGGCCGTGGCGACACACCCAGAGGCAAGCGCAGGCCCTTCTGCAGCCCACGCGGGTGGGCCTGCCGTGCAGCGAGCACAGCCAGGGGGAATCTCAGGCCCTTCTGCGCCCACCCGCGGGTGGGCGGCCGTGGCGACACCAGAGCCACGCATAAACAGTTCTGCCGCCCACCCGCGGGTGGGCCTGCCGTCGCCGACACGCAGAGGCACCGCGCAAACAGTTCTGCCGCCCACCCAAAGGGTAAGCTGGTCGTTGCGTCAACCCAGAAGAAACTGCAGGCCCGTCTGCCGCCCACCACCGGGTGTGCTGGCGTGGCGGCACACCAGATGTATCCGCCAGGGCCCTTCTGCACTCCACCCACGGGTAGGCGGCCGTGGCTGCACACCAGAGGAAACCGCGGGGCT
This sequence comes from Luscinia megarhynchos, assembly GCA_034336665.1. Taxonomy (NCBI): domain Eukaryota; kingdom Metazoa; phylum Chordata; class Aves; order Passeriformes; family Muscicapidae; genus Luscinia; species Luscinia megarhynchos. Next base: position 32,232 of record JAPFBE010000250.1, on the reverse strand, counting down.
TTCTGCCGCCCACCCACTGGTGGGCGGCCGTGGCGGCACACCTAGAGTCAACCGCAGGCCCTTCTTCCGCGCCCACCGCGGGTGGGCCGGCCCTGGCGGCACACCCAGAGGCACTGCGTAAACAGTTCTGCCGCCCACCCGCGAGATTGGGCGACGTCGTGACACGCAGAGGCACTGCGCAAACAATTCTGCCGCAGCCCACCTACAGGTGGGTTGGTGGATAGCGTCAACCCAGAAACGCGGGCCCTTCTGCACACCCACCCGCGGGTAGTCCGGCCGTGGCGGCACACTCAGCGACAAAGCGCCAAACCCTTCTGCCGCCCACCCAGGGGTGGAGCGGGCCGTGGCGACACACTCAGAGGCAAGCGCAAACCCTTCTGCCAGCCCCACTCGCGGGTGGAGCCGACATGGCGGGAACACCAGAGTCAACCGCAGACCCTTCTGCGCGCCCACCCGCGGGTGAGCGCCTGTGGCGGCACAGCCAGAGAGCACCGCATAAACAGTTCTGCAGCCCACCCGCGGGGTGGAGCCGACGTCGGCGGCACCCAGAGGCACGCGCAAACAGTTCTGCCGCACCCACGGGAAAGCTGGTCGTTCGCGTCAACCCAGAAGAAACTGCAGGCCCTTCTGCACGCCCACCCGCAGGGTGGGCTGGCGTCGCGACACACCCAGAGGTAACCGAAGGCCCTTCTGCACTCCCACCCGCGGGTGGGCCGGCCGTGGCTGCACGCAGAGGCAAGCGCGGGCCTTCTGCACACACACCAACGGGTGGGCCTGCCGTGGCGGCAAAGCCCAAGAGGCAACCGCCAGGCCCTTCTGCCGCCCACCTACGGGTAGAGCCGCCCGTGGCGGCACACCAGAAACCACCGCAAACAGTTCTGCCGCCCACCCGCGGGTGGGTTGACCGTCGTGTGGCACGCAGAGGCAAAGCGCCAAAGCAGTTCTGCCGCCCACCCTACGGGGAGGGCTGGTGGATTCGCGTCAACCCAGAGAAACCGCGGGGCCTTCTGCCCTCCACCCACAGGGTGGGCTCGCCGTGGCGGCACACCAGGAGACGGCACCGCGGAAGCCCTTCTGCGCCCACCCTGCGGGTGGGCGGCCGTGCGTGGCACACCAGAGGCAACCGCCCAGGCCCTTCTGCACGCCCACCCGCAGGGTGGGCGGCCGTCAGCAACAGCCAGAGGCAACCGCGGGCATTCTGCGCCCGCCCACTGGTGGGCCTGCCGTGGCAGCACTGCCAGGGAGCCGCATAAAGGCCGCTTCTGCACGCCCACCGCAGGTGGGCCTGCGATGGCGGCACACCCAGAGGCAACCGCGGGACGTTCTGCCGCACACCCAGCGGGTGAGGCCGGGTCGTGTGACACCCAGAAGCAACCGCATGAGCCTTCTTCACGCCCACCCGCGGGTGGAGCCGGCCGATCGGCGACACGCAGAGCAAACGCAAAGCCCAGTTCTGCGCGCCCACCTACGGGTGGGGCTGGTCGTTCGCGTCAACCCAGAGGACACTGCAGGCCCTTCTGCCATGCCCACCCACGGGTGGGCCCGGCGTCGCGGCACACCCAGAGGTAACCGCGAGCCCTTCTGCGCTCCACCCACGGGTGGGCGGGCCGTGGCGGCACGCAGAGGCAACGCCAGGCCCTTCTGCATGGCCACCCACGGGTGGGCGGCCGTGTGGCGACACCAGAGGCAACAGCGCGAGCCTTCTGCATGCCCACCCGCGGGTGGGCCGGCCGTCAGCGGCACACCCAGAGCCGCCCAGGCCCTTCTGCCGCCCACACGGGTGGGCCCTGCGACGGCTTTACCCAGAGCAGCATCAAGCGGTTCTGCTGCACCCACGGGTGGGCCGGCCGTTGCGCGCACACCAGAGGCTACCCCGCAGACCGTTCTGCGCGCCCACACCGCGGGTGGAGCTGGCGGATGGCGGCACACCAGAGACAGCGCAGGCCCTTCTGCGCCCACCCGCGGGTGGGCTAGGCAGCGGCACACCCGGAGACAAGCGCCAGGCCCTTCTGCCGCACCCGCGGGTAAGGGCTGGCCGTGCGGCACACCCAGAGGAAACCGCGGAGCCCTTTCTGCACGCCCACACGGGTGGGCCGGCCGTGGCAGCACACCCTAGGCACACGCGCCAAACAGTTCTGCAGCCACGAGTGGGCGGCCGTGCGCGGCATGCGCCAGAGGCCACACGCAAAGCAGTTGCTGCCGCCCACTCCGGGGTGGGCGGCCGATGGCGGCACGCAGAGAGCACAGCATAAACAGTTCTGCAGCCACCCGCGGGTGAAAGCTGGTCGTTGCGTCAAGCCAGAAAAGGCTGCAGGCCCGCTTCTGCGCCCAGCCACGGGGTGGGCTGGCGATGGCGGCACACCCAGAAGGTAATCGCGGGCCCCTTCTGACACCCACCTGCGGAGTGGAGGCGGCCGTGGCTGCTGCAGCCAGGAGCGGCCGCGGGCCCTTTCTGCACGCCACCAGCGGGTGGGCGGCCCGTGGCGGCACACCCAGAACGGCATACGGCCCTTCTGCAGCCCATCCCGCGGATGGGCGTGCCGTGGCGGCACAACTCAGGAACAAGCGCGCGGGCCCTACTGCGTACCCACTCGCAGATTTGGAGGCCGGCCGTCGGCCGCACAGCCAGAGGGCAACCGCGTGAACGCTTCTGCCGCAGCCCACCGCGGGGTGGAGCTACGGCCGTGGCGACACACCAGAGGAAACCCGAGCCCTTCTGCCGCGCCCACCCGCGGGTGGGCGGCGTGCTCGCGGCACAACCAGAACAACAGGCCCGACTGCGCGCGCACGGGTGCGGCGATGTGAGCACGCAGAGGCACCGCGCAGTTCGGCCAGCCCGCAGATTGCGAGCCCGTGCAGAGCGCAAAGCAGCACAAACAGTTCTGCCGCCCACCGCGGGAGGCGCTGGTCGTTGCGTCAGCCCAGAAAGCCGCCAGGCCCTTCTGCCCGCCCACCGCAGGTGGGCGGCAGTCGCGAGAGCACGCAGGGGCCAATTGCGGGCCCTTCAGCCGCTTCCACTCAGCGGGAGAGCCGACGTTGGCCCGGCACACCAGAGCGCATCAGGCCCTTCTTCGCGCCCGCACGGGTGGGCGGCCGTGCGGCACACCCAGAGAGGCAACCGCCATGGAACCTTCTGCCACGCCCACCCACGTGGCGGCGTCGGCGGCGCACCCAGAGCGCATAAAACAGTTTCCGGCCCACCCGCGGGTAGGCGGCCGTTGCTGCGCGGAGGCAACGCGCCAGGCCGCTTCTGCCGCATGCCGCGGGTGGGCCGGCCCGTGGGGGCACCGCAGAGGCAACCGCAGGCAAATATGCCGCATACGCAGGTGCGCGGTGACGATACGGCGGCACACTCGGAGGCAAAGCGCAGGCCTAATGCCGCCCACCCGCGGGTGGAGCTGGCGTCAGCGGCACAGCCAGAGGCAACCGCCGAGCCTTCTGCCGCCCACCCGCGGATTGCGGGCTGACGTCGTGACACACCCAATGGCAAGGCGCCATAAACCAGTTCTGCTGCGCCCACCCTCGGCCCGGAAGGCTGGTCGTTCGTCAGCCAGAAACTGCAGAGCCCTTCTGCAGCACCGCCCACGGGTGGGCGACGTGGCCGTCGCGGCACACCCAGAGGTGTCGCAGGCCCTTCGGCACTGCCCACCCGCGGGTAGGCCGGCCGTGGCTGCACACCAGAGAGCCAGCGCAGAGCCCTTCTGCACACCCACCCACTGGTGGGCGGCGTGCTGCACACCCAGAGGCAAAGCGCGCAAACCCGCTCTGCGCCCACCCGCGAGATGGGCGTGCGTGTGACACACTCAGAGGCAGCGCGCAAACCCTTCTGCCGCCCACCCGCGGGTGGGCTTTGACGTCGTGACACACCAGGAGACAACACGCAGGCCCTTCTGCATGCACCCACACGGGTGGGCGGCCGTCGCGGCACACCGGGGCCAAACTCAGAGCCCTTCTGCGTTCACCCACGGGTGGGCTGGCGATGGCGGCACACCAAGATAACCGCAGGCCTTCTGCACTCCACTACGGGTGAGTCGGCGTGGCTGCACACCAGAGGCAACCGCGAGACCTTCTGCACACCCACCAATGGGTGGGCGGCCGTGGCGGCACACCCAGAAAGCAACGCTAGGCCCACTCGCACACCCACGAGATTGGGCCGACCCGATGGCGGCACACCCAGAGGCACCCGCAAACAGTTCTGCGCTGCACCGCGGGTGGGCGGCGTCTGTGGGCACACCCAGAGGCACCGCGCCAAACAGTTCTGCAGCCCACCCACGGGTAAGTTGGTGGATTGCGTCAGCAGAAGAAACTGCAGGCCCTCCTGTACGCCCACCTCGGGTGGGCTGGCGTGGCGGCACCAGAGGCAAACGCGGAGCCCTTCTGCCGCGCCCCAACCGCGGGTGGGCGGCGTGGCTGCACGCAGAGCAACGCGCAGGGCGCTTCTGCACCCACCCGCCGGGTGGAGCCGGCCGTGTGACACCCAGAGGCAACCGCGGGCCTTTCTGCGCCCACCCGCGAGGTGTGGGCCCGACCGTCAGCGGAACACCAGGGGCAACCGCGCGAGCACTTCTGCTGCGCCCAAACCACAGGTGGGCGGCGTCGGCGACACACCCAGAAGACAACGCAGGCCCTTCTGCGCCCACCGCGGGTGGGCGACGTCAGCTGGCACAGCCCAGGGGAATCGCAGGCCCTTCTGCGCCCACCCGCGGGTGGGCCGGCCGTGGCTTTGACACGCAGAGCCACCGCGCAAACAGTTCTGCCGCCCACCCGCGGGTGGGCGGCCGTCGCGGCACACCCAGAGGCACGCGCCAAACGGTTCTGCAGCCACCACGGGTAAGCTGGTCGTTCGTCAGCAGAAGAAACTGCGGGCCGTCTGCCGCCCACGCAGGTGTGCTGGCGTGGCGGCCCACCAGATGTAACGCATGAGCCTTCTGCACTCCACCGCGGGTGGGCGGCGTGGCTGCACACCAGAGGCAACCGCGGGGCCCTTCTGCGCCCACCCACTGGTGGGCCGGCCGATGGCGACACACGCTAGAGGCAACGCAGGCCCTTCTTGCAGCCCACCCTGCGGGTGGGCGGCGATGGCGGCACACCCAGAGGCAACCGCAGGCAGCTTCTGCACGCCCACCCGCGGGTGGAGCCGGCGCGTCAGCGGCACACCCAGAGCACCGCTAAACAGTTCTGCAGCCCACCTACAGGGTGGGTTGGTGGATGCGTCAACCCAGAGAACCGCGCAGGCCCCTTCTGCGCACCACCCGCGGGTAGGCCGGCGTGGCTGGCACACTCAGAACAGCGCAAACCCTTCTGCATGCCCACCCGGGGGTGGGCCGGCCGTCGGCGGCACACTCAGAGACAGCGCCAGACCCTTCTGCGCGCCCACCCACGGGTGGGCGACCGTCGGCGACACACCCAGAGTCAACCGCAGACCCTTCTGCCCGCCCACCCGCAGGGTGGGCGGCCTGACTGGCGGCACAGCCAGAAGGCACCGCATAAACAGTTCTGCCGCCCACCCGCGGGTGGGGCGGCCGTGGCGGTGCACACCCAGAGGGCACCCGCGCAAACAGTTCTGCAGCCCACCCGCGGAAAGCTGGTGGATGCGTCAGCCAGAAGAAACTGCAGGCCCTTCTGCCGCCCACCCACGGGTGGGCTGGCGTCAGCGGCACACCCAGAGGTAACGCAGGCCCTTCTGCGCCCACCCGCGGGTAGGCGGCCGTGGCTGCACACCAGAGGCAACGCCAGGACGCTTCTGCACACACCAACGGGGTGGGCGGCCGTGGCGGCACGCCCAGAAGGCAACCGCAGGCCCTTTCTGCCCGCCCACCACGGGTGCGGGCATGCCGATCGGCGGCACACCCAGAGCCACACGCGCAAACAGTTCTGCCGCCCACCCGCGGGTGGGTTGACCGTGGTGGCACACCCAGAGGCAACGCGCATGAAGCAGTTCTGCTACGCCCACCTCACGGGAGGGCTGGTCGTTCGCGTCAACCCAGAGAAACCGCAGGGGCCTTCTGCCCTCCACCCACAGGTGGGCGTGGCCGTGGCGGCACACCCAGGGGCAACGCAGAGCCCTTCTGCCACGCCCACCCGCGGGTGGAGCGGCCGTCGCGGCACACCCAGAGGCAACCTCAGGCCCTTCTGCACGCCCAAACACAGGTGGGCGGCCGTAGCAACACAGCCAGAGGCAGCCGCCAGGCCTTCTGCACGCCCACCACTGATGGGCGGCCGTGGCAACACTCCCAGAGGAAACCGCGGGCCCTTCTGCACAGCCCACCCACGGGTGGAGCTGGCGTGGCGGCACACCCAGAGGGCACCGCATAAACAGTTCTGCACGCCCACTTACGGGTAGGGCTGGCCGTGGCGGCACACCCGGGGCAACCGCGAGCGCCTTCTTCACGCCCACCCGCGAGATTGGAGCGGCCGTGCGGCATCACGCAGAGGCAACCGCCAGAAGCCCTTCTGCAGCCCACCCGCGGTTGGGCCGGCCCGTGTGACGCACGCAGAGCCTACGCAAACAATTCTGCCGCGCCTCACCTCACGGGTGGGTTGGTCGTTCGCGTCAACCCAGAGGAAACCGCGGGCCCTTCTGCAGCCACTCCGCGGGTGGGCGGCCCGACTGGCGAGTGCACCAGAGGTGGCGCGAGGCCCTTCTGCACTCCCACCCGCGAATTGGGCCGTGCGTGGCAAGCACACCAGAGAGCGGCCGCGGGCCCTTCACGCTGCGGCCCATTCCTTGTGGGCCCGCGTGGCTGCACAACCAGGAGCAAAGCGCGCAGGCGCTATTTGCCGCCCACTTACGGGTGGGCCGGCCGTGGCGGCACGCCAGAGGCACTGCATAAACAGTTCTGCCGCATTACACCGCGGGTGGAGCGGCGATAGCGGCAGGCCAGAGCTGACGCGGGGCCTACCTGCAGCCCACCCGCGGGTGTGCGGCCGTTCGCGAGCACGCAGAACCACCGCGCTGAAACGGTTCTGCTGCAGCCCACCCGCGGGTTGGCCGGCCGATGGCTGGCTGCGACCGAGGAGACAAGCGCCAAACAGTTCCGCGCCCGGTGCGGAGGGGCTGGTGGATTCGCGTCAACCCATGCGGAGCGCGGGCCCTGCTGCCCACGCCCGCACCCACGAGTGGGCGGCCCGTGGTAAGCACACCCGAGGGGCAACCGCCCGAGTCCCTTCTGCGCCCACCCGCGGGTGAGCCGACGTCGGCGGCTTACACCCAGAGCAACCTCAGGCCCTTCTGCCGCCCACACACACGGGTGGGCGGCCGTAACAAAGACAGCCAGAGGCAACCGCGAGCCCTTCTGCTGTCGCCCACCCACTGGTGGAGCGGCTGTGGCGAGCACACCCAGAAATGCAGGCCTGATGCCGCCCACCCGCGGGTGGGCCGACGTCAGCGAGCACGCAGAGGCACCTGCGCCAAACAGTTCTGCAGCCCACCCGCGGATTGGGCCGGCCCGTGGCGGCACACCGCAATGGCAAAGCGCACAAACAGTTCTGCGCCCACCCGCGGGAAAGCTGGTCGCTAGCGTCAGCAGACGAGGAAAAGCTGCAGGCTCTTCTGCCGCCCGCCGCGGGTGGGCTGGCCGTCCGGCACACAGAGGTAATGTCGCGGAGCGCGCCGGCATGCCCACCCGCGGGTAGGCGGCGTGGCTGCACACCCAGGGGAAACGCGGGCCCTTCTGCACACCACGCTGGTGGGCGGCGATGGCTGCACACCCAGAGGCAAGCGCAAACCCTTCTTCCGCCCACCCGCGAATGGGCGGCGTGGCGGTACACTCAGAAGGCAAGCATAAACCCGCTTCTGCCGCCCACCCGCCGGGTGGAGCGGCATCGGCGGCGCACCCAGAGGCAACCCATGAGCCCTTCTGCGCCACACACCGGGTGGGCCCGGCCCGTGTGGCACTACCCGGGGCAAACTCAGGCCTTCTGCACGTTCACCCGCGGGTGGGCCTGGCGTGGCGGCACACAGATGTACCCACGCGGGCCCTTCTGCACTCCCACCCACGGGTGGGCGGCGTGGCTGCGCACGCAGAGAGGCAACTTCGCGGGGCGCTTCTGCACACCCACCAATGGGTGGGCGGCCGATGGCGGCACGCCAGGAGCAACGCAGGCCACTCTACATGCGCAGAAGTGGGCGGCGATGGCGAGCACACCCAGAGGCACTGCGCATAGCAGTTCTGCCGCCCACCCGCCACGGTGGGTACGGCGTCGTGCACACCCAGAGGCACCGCGCAAACAGTTCTGCCGCTACGCGGGTAAGTTGGTGCGATTCGTCAGCAGAAGAAACTGCAGCGAGGCCACTCCTGTTTCGCCCACCCACGGGTGGGCTGGCTGTGTGACACACCCGAGGTAACCGCAGGCCCTTCTGCACTCCCACCTGCGGGTAGGCGGCCGTGGCAGCACACCAGAGGCAACCGCGGAGCCTTCTGCTGCGCCCATTCCGCGGGTGGGGACGCCCGTGGCTGCTGCAACCAGGAGCAAGCGCCCAGGCAGCTTTTGCCGCCCACCCGCGGGTAGGCCGGCCGCGTGGCGGCGCACCCAGAGCACTACGCAAACAGTTCTGCGCCCACCCTGCGGGTGGGCGGCCGTAGCGGCAAACCCAGAGGCGGCGCAGGACCCTTCTGCATGCACCCACGGGTGTGCCGGCCGTTCTGTCGACACCAGAACCACCATGAAACAGTTCTGCACGGCCACCCGGGTTGGCCGACCGTGGCGGCACACCCGAGGCAAAAGCGCAAACAGTTCTGCGGCCCAGTTCACGGGAGGGGCTGGTGCGTTCGCGTCAACCCAGAGAAACCGCGGAGCCCTTCTGCCCGCCCACCCACGGGTGGGCCGGCGTCAGTGAAACACCCAGAGGGCAACCGCCGCAGTTCTGCACGCCCACCCGCGGGTGGGCGGCCGTCGGCGGCACACCCAGAGGCAACCTCAGGCCCTTCTGCGCCCACCCACGGGTGGGCCGGCCGCTGGCGGCAGCCAGAGGCAACGCGGGCCCTTCTGCTCGCCCACCCACGGGTGGGCGGCTGTGGCGACACCAGGGGAAAATGCGAGGCCTAATGCCGCCCACCCACGGGTGGGCGGCGTGTGGCACGCAGAGCACTGCGCAAACAGTTCTGCACGCCCACCCGCGGGTGGGCGACGTCAGCGGCACCCAATGGCAGCGCAAACAGTTCTGCCTGCGCCCACCTGCGGGAAAAGCTGGTCGTGCGTCAGCAGAAGCGTGCAGAGCCCTTCTGCACGCCCACCTGCGGGTGGGCTGGCGTGTCGGCTTACCCAGAAGTGTCAGCGCAGGCCAGCCGCGCATGCCCCACCAGGTAGGCGGCGTGGCTGCACACCAGAGAGCCGCCAGGCCCTTCTGCACACCCACCCGCTGGTGGGCCGGCCCGTGGCTGCTGCACCCAGAGGCAAAGCGCCAAACCCTTCTTCCGCCCACTTGCAGATGGGCGGCCGTGGCCGGTACACTCAGAGGCAGGCGCAAACCCTTCTGCCGGCCCACCCGCGGATTGGGCGACACGACGGCGCACCCAGAGGCAACGCAGGCCCGCTTCTGCTGCAGCCCACTGCGGGTGGAGCGGGCGACCAGCCCGGCACGCGAGGACAAACTCGAGGCCAGCTTCTGCGCGTTCACGCGGGTGGGCTGGCCGATGGCGACACACCCAGATGTACCGCATGAGCCCTTCTGCACTCCACCCACGGGTGGGCCGGCCGTGGCTGCACGCAGAGGCAACGCGGGGCCTTCTGCACACCCACCAATGCGGTGGGCGGGGCCGTCGCCCGGCACACCCAGGAACAACCGCCAGGCCCACTCATGCGCGGGGTGGGCCCGACGCGATGGCGGCACTTTACCCAGAGACACTGCGCATAAACAGTTCTGCAGCCCACCCGCGGGTGGGTACGGCGACGTGAAGCACACCCAGAGGCCCGCGCAAACAGTTCTGCCGGCCCGCACCCGGGTAAGTTGGTGCGTTGCGTCAACCCAGAAGAAACTGCAGGCCCTCCTGACTGCGCCCACCGCAGATTGGAGCTGGCTGTCGCGGCTTACGCAGAGGGTAACCGCAGGCCCTTCTGCCGCGCGCCCAACCCGCGGGTAGGCCGGCCGTGGCTGCGCAGCAGGCGCACCCAAACAATTCTGCCGCACGCTCACCCTCTGGCGGGTGGGTTTGGTGCGTTCGCGTCAACCCAGAGGCAGCCATGAGCCCGCTTCTGCCGCCACCTCCGCGGGTAGGCGGCCGTGGCGGTTACGCGCTCAGAACAGCAGCCAAACCCTTCTGCCGGCCACCCGCGGATTGGGCGGCCGTCGGCGGCACGCAGGAGCAAACGCAGGCCCTTCTGCCGCGCCCACCCACGGGTAAGCTGGTCGTTCGCGTCGGCCGGAAGCAGGCGCGGGCCCTTATGCCCGTACCCACAGGTGGGCGGCGTTGCAGCACGCAGGGGCTGCATAAACAGTTCTGCTGCATGCAACCACGAGTGGGCCGGCCGTTCGCGGTGCAGCCCATACCCTGCATAGAAAGGTTGTGCTGCAGCCACCCGCGGATTGGGCGGTCGGCGGCTTTACCCAGAGGCACCGCGCAAACAGTTCTGCCGCAGCCCACCTCTCGGGAAGCTGGTCGTTGCCTCAACCCAGAAGAAACTGCAGGCCCTTCTGCCGCCCACCCACGGGTGGGCTGGCGTGTATCACACCCAGAGGTAACCGCAGGCCCTTCTGCACTCCCACCCACGGGTAGGCGGCCGTGGCAGCACCAGAAGGCAACCGCAGGCCTTCTACCGCGCCCATTCCGCGGGTGGGCCCGCGGTAACTGCACAACCAGGAGCAAAGCGCAGGCACTTTTTACGCCCACCCGGGTGAGCGGCCGTGGCGGCACACGCAGAGGCACCGCATAAACAGTTCTGCGCAGCCACCCGCGGGTGGGCGGCCCGTGCTTGACAAACCAGAGGCAACCGCGGGGCCTTCTGCAGCCACTGCGGGTGTGCCGGCGTTCGCGGCACACCCAGAGCCACCCTGCGCAAACAGTTCTGCCAGCCCACCCGCGGGTTGGCCGACCGTGGCTGACACCCGAGAACAAGCGCCAAACAGTTCGCTGCGCCCAGTTCACGGGAGGGCTGGTGGATTGCGTCAACCCAGCGGAAAGCGCAGGCCCTTCTGCCCGCCCACCCACAGGTGGGCGGCGTGAGTGCTTACACCCAGGGGCAACCGCCAGGCCTTCTGCACGCCCACTGCGGGTGGGCGACGTCAGCGGCACCCAGAGGCAACCTCAGGCCCTTCTGCCGCCCACACACAGGTGGGCGGCCGTGCTGCAAGACAGCCAGAGGCAACCGCGAGCCCTTCTGCTGCGCCCACCCACTGGTGGGCGACAATGGCGGCACACCCAGGGGAAAATGCAGAGCCCTAATGCACGCCCACCCGCGGGTGGGCGGCCGTCAGCGGCACACCCAGAGGCACCGCGCAAACAGTTCTGCCGCGCCCACCGCGGGTGGGCGACGTCGGCGACACCCAATGGCAAAAGCATAAACAGTTCTGCACGCCCACCCACGGGAAAGCTGGTCCTTGCGTCAACCCAGAAGAAACTGCAGGCTCTTCTGCACGCCCTGCGGGTGGGCTGGCCGTCACCGGCACACACCCAGAGGTGTCGCGGGCCGCCGGCATGCCCACCGCAGGTAGGCCGGCCGTGGCTGCACGCAGAGGAAACCGCCAGGCCCTTCTGCACACCCACCCACTGGTGGGCGGCCCGTCGGCTGCACACCCAGAGGCAAAGCGCCAAACCCTTCTTCCGCCCACCCACGAATGGGCCGGCCGTTGGCGGTACACTCCAGAGGCAAGCGCAAACCCTTCTGCACGCCCACCCACGGGTGGAGCGGCCGTCTTCGGCACACCCAGAGGCAACCGCAGGCCCTTCTACTGCGCCCACACGTACGGGTGGGCCGGCCGTGTGGCGACACCCCAGGGGCAAACTCAGGCCCTTCTGCGCGTTCACCCACGGGTGGGCTGGCGTGGCGGCACACCAGATGTACCCGCGGGCCCTTCTGCACTCCACCCACGGGTAGGCCGGCCGTGGCAGCACGCAGAGGCAACCGCGGGCCCTTCTGCGCCCATTCCGCGGGTGGGACCGCGTGGCTGCACAACCAGAACTAAAGCGCCAGGCACTTTTGCAGCCCACCCACGGGTAGGCCGGCGTGGCGGCACACCCAGAGGCACACGCAAACAGTTCTGCCGCGCCCACCCGCAGGGTGGGCGGCCGTAGCGGCAAACCCAGAGGCAACAGCAGGGCCTTCTGCAGCCCACCGCGGGTGTGCCCGGCCGTTCGCGGCACACCCAGAGCCACCACGCAAACAGTTCTGCACGCCCACCCGCGGGTTGGCTGACCGTGGCGGCACACCCGAGAGCAAAGCGCCAAACAGTTCTGCAGCCCAGTTCACGGGAGGGCTGGTGCGTTCGCGATCAACCCAGAGGAAACCGCAGAGCCCTTCTGCCCGCCCACCCACAGGTGGGCGGCCGTGATAGCACACCCAGGGGCAACCGCCAGGCCCTTCTGCGCCCACCCGCGGGTGGGCCGGCCGTCGGCGGCACGCAGAGGCAACCTCAGGCCCTTCTGCAGCCCACACACAGGGTGGGCGGCCGTGCACAAGACAGCCAGAGGCAACCGCGGGCCTTCTGCTCGCCCACCCACTGGTGGGCGGCAATGGCGAGCACACCAGGGGAAAATGCAGGCCTAATGCAGCCCACCCGCGGGTGGGCCGACGTCAGCGGCACGCAGAGGCACGCGCAAACAGTTCTGCAGCCCACCCGCGGGTGGGCCGGCGTCGGCGGCACACCCAATGGCAAGCGCAAACAGTTCTGCGCCCACCCGCGGAAAGCTGGTCATGCGTCAGCCCAGAAGAAACTGCAGGGCCCTTCTGCCGCGCCCACCGCGGGTGGGCTGGCCGTGTGACACCCAGAGGTGTCGCGGGCCCTTCGGCATGCCCACCCACGGGTAGGCCGGCGTGGCTGCACGCAGAGGAAACCGCAGGCCCTTCTGCACACCCACCCACTGGTGGGCGGCCCGTGGCTGCACGCAGAGGCAAACGCATAAACCCTTCTTCACGCCCACCCGCGAATGGGCGGCCGTGGCGGTACACTCAGAGGCAAGCGCAAACCCTTCTGCACGCCCACCCACGGGTGGGCGGCCGTCGGCGGCACACCCAGAGGCAACCCATGCGCCCTTCTGCTGCGCCCACACCGCGGGTGGGCCTGCCGTGTGACACCCACGGGGCAAACTCAGGCCCTTCTGCGTTCACCCGCACGGGTGGAGCTGGCCGTGGCGGCACCAGATTCTGGCGCAGGCCCTTCTGCACTCCCACCGCGGGTGGGCGGCCGTGGCTGCACGCAGAGGCAACCGCCAGGGCCTTCTGCACACCCACCAATGGGTGGGCGGCCGTGTGGCACACCCAGAACAACCGCAGGCCCACTCATGCGCAGAAGTGGGCGACGTGGCGGCACGCAGAGAGCACCGCGCAAACAGTTCTGCCGCCCACTGCGGGTGGGCCGGCCGTCTTGGCACACCCAGAGGCACGCGCAAAACAGTTCTGCCGCCCACCGCGGGTAAGTTGGTGGATTGCGTCAACCCAGAAGAAACTGCAGGCCCTCCTGCTTTCGCCCACCCGCGGGTGGGCTGGCTGTGGCGGCACACCCAGAGGTAACCGCGAGGCCCTTCTGCCGCCCAACCACTTGGTGTAGGCCGGCCGTGGCTGCACACCCAGAGTCAAGCGCGGGGCCTTCTGCACACCCACCAGCGGGTGCCAGATTAGGGCCGTCGGGCGACACACCCAGAGGCAAACGCGAGCCTTTCTGCACGCCCACCCATGGGTGGGCGACGTCAGCGGCACAACCAGGGGCAAGCGCGGGCCCTTCTGCCGCCCACCCAGGGGTGGGCGGCCGTGTGACACACCCAGAAGCACTGCGCAAACAGTTCTGCCGCAGCCCACCCGCGGTTGGCCGGCCGTGGCGGCACACCCAGAGGCAACCGCGGGAGCCTTCTGCAGCCCACCCGCGGGGTGGGCCGGCCGTCGTGCAGCACGCAGAGGCACACGCAAAACAGTTCTGCAGCCCACCTGCAGGGTGGAGCCGACCCGTCGTGACGCACCCAGAGGCACTGCACGCACAGTTCTGCCGCCCACCTCACGGGTGGGCTGGTCGTTCGTCAACCCAGAAACAGCGCGGGCCTTCTGCCGCCCACCCACAGGTGGGCCGGCCTGTCGCGGCACGCAGGGGCACAGGCAAATGGTTCTCCAGCCCACCCGCGGGTGAGCCGGCCGTTCGCGTAAACCCAGAGGCAACCGCAAAACCCTTCTGCCGCCCACCCGCGGGTTGGCTGGCTGTCATGACACACCCAGGGGGCAAGCGAAGGCCCTTCTCCACGCCCCACGGGTGGGCCGGCGTCGGCGCTGCACGCAGGGGCAACGCGGAGCGCTTCTGCCGCCCACCCACGGGTGGGCGGCCCGTCAGCGGCACACCCAGAGGCAACGCAGGCCCTTCTGCTGCGCCCACACATGGGTGGGCGGCCGTGCTTCGGCACACACCCGGGGGCAAACTCAGGCCCTTCTGCGCGTTCACCCACGGGTGGGCTGGCCGTGGCGGCACGCAGATGTACCCGCAGGCCCTTCTGCCTCCCACCCGCGGGTAGGCCGACGCGTGGCTGCACACTAGAGGCAACGCGGGAGACCTTCTGCACACCCACCAATGGGTGGGCCGGCCGTGGCGGCACACCCAGGAGCAACCGCAGGCCCACTCCACGCTTACGCAGAGAGTGGGCCGGCCGATGGCGGCACGCAGAGGCACGCATAAACAGTTCTGCCGCCCACCCACGGGTGGAGCCGGCCCGTCAGCGGCACACCCAGAGGCACTGCGCCAAACAGTTCTGCCGCCCACCCGCGGGTAAGTTGGTGCGTTGCGTCAACCCAGAAGAAACTGCAGGCCCCACTGCCGCCCACCCGCGGGTGGGCTGGATGATGATGGCACACCCAAGTAACCGCGAGGCCCTTCTGCCGCCCAACCACGGGTAGGCCGGCCGTGGCGGCACCCAGAAGTCACACGCGGGGCCTTCTGCACACCCACCAGCGGGTGGGTGGGCCGTGGCGACACGCAGAGGCAAAACGCAGAGCCTTTCTGCCGCCCACCCACGGGTGGGCCGGCCGTCTTCGGCACAACCAGGGGGCAAGCGCCAGGCCCTTCTGCACGCCCACCCAGGGGTGGGCCGGCCGTGGCAAGCACGCAGAGGCAACGCCAGGCCCTTCTGCAGCCCACCTCACGGGTAAGCTGGTGCGTTGCGTCAGCCCAGAAGAAACTGCAGGCCCTTCTGCGCGTTCACCCACGGGTGGGCTGGCCCGTGGCGGCACGCAGAGGCAACCGCGGGCAGCCCTTCTGCATGCCCACCCACGGGTAGGCCGGCCGTGGCTGCACGCAGAGGCAACCGCCAGGGACCTTCTTCACACCCACCCGCGAGATTGGGCCGGCCCGTCGGCGGCACACTCCAGAGGCAAGCGCAAACCCTTCTTCCGCGCCCACCCGCGAATGGGCCGGTCGTTCGCGGCACACTCAGAGGCAAGCGCAAACCCTTCTGCGCGCCCACCCTGCGGGTGGAGCCGACGTCGGCGGCACACCCAGAGGCAAACGCGCAGAGCCCTTCTGCGCCCACCTGCGGGTGGGCCTACCCGTGGCGGCACACCCGGGGCAACCTCAGGCCCTTCTGCAGCCCACCCGCGGGTAAGCTGGTGCGTTCGCGTCATCCCAGAAGAAAATGCAGGCCCTTCTGCCGCGCCCACCCGCAGGGTGGGCTTGCGTCAGCTGGACACCCAGATGTACCGCGCAGGCCCTTTCTGCACTCCACCCGATGGGTAGGCCGGCCGTGGCTGCACACCCAGAGGCAACCGCGGGGCCTTCCTGCACACCCACCAGCGGGTGGGCGACCTTGGCGAACATTCAGGAGCAACCGCAGGCCCCACTGCAGCCCACCCGCGGGTGGAGCGGCCCGTCGTGACGACACGCAGAGCACCATAAACAGTCCTGCCGCGCCCACCCGCGGGTGGGCCGGCCGTCAGCGGCACCCAGAGGCACCACGCAAACAGTTCTGCCGCAGCCCACCCACGGGTAAGCTGGTCATTGAGTCAGCAGAAGAAATTGCAGGCCCTTCTGCACGCCCACCCAGGGGTGGGCGGCCGTGGCGGCACACCCAGAGGCACCGCGCAAACAGTTCTGCAGCCCACCCACGGTTGGCCCGGCCCGTAGCGGCACACCCAGAGGCAACCGCGGGAGCCTTCTGCTACGCCCACCCGCGGGTGGGCGGCCGTGGCAGCACACCCAGAGGCACCGCGCAAACAGTTCTGCAGCCCACCCGCGGGTGGGCGACCGTCGCTGAAGCACGCAGAGGCACCGCACACAGTTCTGCAGCCCACCCTACGGGTGGGCTGGTGGTCGCGTCAACCCAGAAACAGCGCCGGAGCCCTTCTGCAGGCCCACCCACAGCTGGGCGGCCGTGGCGGCACACCCAGGGGCACAGGCAAATGGTTCTCCGCGCCCACCCGCGGGGTGAGCGGCCGTTCGCGTAAACCCAGAGGCAACCGCCAAACCCTTCTGCACGCCCACCCGCGGGTTGGCGGCTGTCGCTGACACCAGGGGCAAAGCGAAGGCCCTTCTCCACCCACCGCGGTTGGGCCGGCGTCAGCTGCACACCCTGGGCAACGCGCGGGCCTTCTGCCGCCCACCCACAGGGTGAGCGGTGTGGCGGCACACCCATAACCACATGCAAACAGTTCTGCACGCGCACCCACGGGTAGGCCAACCATGGCTGCACACCCAGAGGCAACCGCAGGACCTTCTACCGCCACCCAAGGGTGGGCCCGGCCCGGCGGCACATCCAGATGCAACCGCAGGCCTTCTGCCGCAGCCCACCCGCAGGGTGGGCCGACGTCAGCGGCACACCCAAAGGCACCGCACAAACAATTCTGTCGCCACCCTCACGGGTGGGTTGGTGCGTCTGCGTCAACCCTGAGAAGCGCGAGGCCGTTCTGCACACCCACCCGCGGGTGGGCCGACGTCGGCGGCACTCAGAGGCAAAGCGCAAACCCTTCTGCTGCGCCCACCCGCGGGTGGGCGGCCGTGGCGACACCCAAAGGCACGCGCAAACAATTCTGCCGCGCCACCCTCACAGGGTGGGTTGGTGGTCGCGTCAACCCTGAGAGCGCGGGCGTTCTGCACACCCACCCGCGGGTGGAGCGGCTGTGGCGGCACACTCAGAGGCAAGCGCAAACCCTTCTGCCGCTCCACCCGCGGGTGGGCCCGACGTCAGCGGCACACCCAGAGGCAACCGCGGGGCCTTCTGCCACCCACCAGCGGGTGGGCCGGCCTTAGCGGAACATTCAGGAGCAACCGCGGAAGGCCCCACTGCGCCCACCCGCGGGTGGGCCGACGTCGTGGCACGCAGAGGCAAGCGCCAAACCCTTCTGCCGCCCACCCGCGGGTGGGCGGCCGTCGGCGGCACACTCAGAGGCAAGCGCCAAACCCTTCTGCGCGTCCCACCCAGGGGTGGGCCGGCCGTGTGAGCACACCCAGAGGCAAACGCAGGCCCTTCTGCGCCCACCTCACGGGTGCGGCTGGTCGTTGTGTCAGCCCAGAAGAAACTGCGGGCCCTTCTGCACGTTTACCCACCGGGAGGGCTGGCGTGGCGGCACGCAGAGGTGTCGCAGGCCTTCTGCACTCCCACCAACGAGGTGGGCAGGCCGTGCCTGCACACCCAGAGAGCAACCGCAGGGACCTTCTGCACACCCACCCGCGGGTGGGCCGGCCGTGGCGGCACGCAGGGGAAAATCGCAGAGCCTACTGCCGCCCACCCGCAGGGTGGGCGGCCGTAGCGGCACGCAGAGAGCACGCAAACAGTTCTACACGCCCACCCGCGGGTGGGCCGGCCGTCCGCGGCACACACAGAGGCACCGCCTAAACAGTTCTGCACGCCCACCCGCGGGAAAGCTGGTGGATTGCGTCCAGCCCAGAAGAAACTGCAGGCCCTTCTGCGTTCACCCCGCGGATTGGGCTGCCCGTGGCGGCACACCCAGAGGCAACCGCAGGCCTTCTGCACGCCCACGCGGGTGGGCCTACCGTGGCGGCACACCCGGGGCAATCTCAGGACCTTCTGCACGCCCACCCACGGGTGGGCGGCCCGTCAGCGGCACACCCAGAGGCACACGCAAACAGTCCTGCCGGCCCACCCACAGGTGGGCGGCCGTCGGCGGCACGCAGAGGCACCGCAGCTAACAGTTCTGCCGCCCACCCGCGGGTAAGCTGGTGGATTCGTCATCCCAGAAGAAAATGCAGGCCCTACTGCGCCCACCGCGGGTGGGCTGGCCGTGGCGGCACACACAGATGTACCCGCAGGCTTTTCTGCACTCCCACCCGCAGATGCGCCCGGCGTGGCTGCACGCAGAGGCAACCGCGGGAGCCTTCTGCACACCCACCAGCGGGTGGGCGGCCGTGGCGGCACAGCCAGAGAGCACTGCATAAAGAGTTCTGCCGCCCACCCTACGTGTGGGCCGGCCGTGTGACACCCAGAGGCACTGCGCAAACAGTTCTGCTGCGCCCACCCTCGGGTGAGCGGCCATGGCGGCACACTCAGAAACAAGCGCAAACCCTTCTGCCGCCCAACCCGCAGGGTGGGCGGCCATGGCGCCACACTCAGAGGCAAGCGCCAAACCCTTCTGCACGCCCACCCACAGGTGGGCGGCCCGTCTTGACGCACAACCAGAGCAACCGCGGGCCTTCTGCAGCCCACCCACGGGTGGGCGGCCGTCTTCGGCACAGCCAGAGGCACCGCATAAACCCTTCTGCACGCCCACCCACGGGTGGGCCGGCCGTCGGCGGCACACCCAATGGCAAGCATAAAAATTCTGCCGCCCACCCGCGGGAAAGCTGGTCGTTGCGTCGACCAGAAGATACTGCAGGCCCTTCTGCACGCCCACCCACCCAGGGTGGGCTGGCGTCAGCGGCACACACAGATGTACCCGCAGGCTTTTCTGCACTCCCACCCGCGGAGTGCGCCGGCCGTGGCTGCACACCCAGAGGCAACGCCAAGACCTTCTGCACACCCACCAACGGGTGGGCGGCCGTGGCGGCACAGCCAGAAGGCACCGCATAAAGAGTTCTGCAGCCCACCTACGTGTGGGCGGCCGTGGCGGCACACCCAGAGGCACCGCATAAACAGTTCTGCACGCCCACCCTCGGGTGAGCCGGCCATGGCGGCACCTCAGAACAAGCGCAAACCCTTCTGCCGCCCAACCACGGGTGGGCCGGCCATGGCAGCCACACTCCAGAGGCAAAGCGCCAAACCCTTCTGCACGCCCACCCGCGGGTGGGCCGGCCAGTCGGCACAACCAGAGGCAAGCGCGGAGGCCCTTCTGCGCCCACTGCGGGTGGAGCGGCCCGTCAGCGGCACAGCCAGAGGCACCGCAAACCCTTCTGCCGCCCACCCGCGGTTGGGCTGGCCGTGTGGCACACCCAGAGGTAACCGCCAGGCCCTTCTGCACTCCCACCCGCGGATAGGCCGGCCCGTGGCTGCACACCCTAACAGGGCAAGCGCCCAGGCCATTCTGCACACCCACCAAAGGGTGGGCCGGCCGTGGCGGCACACCCAGAAGGCAACCGCGGGCCCTTCTGCACGCCCACCCACGGCCGGGCCGCCCGTGGCTGCACAACCAGGAGCAACCGCAGACACTTCTGCACGCCCACCCACCGGGTAGGCCCGGCCGTGGCGGCACACCAGAGGCAAAGCGCAAACAGTTCTGCCGCCCACCCGCGGGTGGAGCCGGCCGTCGCGGCACACCCAAAAGGCAACGCGGGAGCCTTCTACCACGCCCACCCACGGGTGGGCGGCCGTCGGCGGCACACCCAGAGCCACCGCATGAAAACAGTTCTGCACGCCCACCCAGGGGGTGGGCGACCGTCTTGGCGGCACCCAGCGTCAGCGAAAACAGTTCTGCAGCCCACCCTCACGGGGAGGGCTGGTCGTTGCGTCAACCCAGAGGGAAACCGCGGGCCCTTCTGCCGGCCACCCACAGGTGGGCCGGCCGTCAGCGGCACACCCAGGGGCAACCCGCCAGGCCTTTCTGCACGCCCACCCCGGGTGGAGCGGCCCGTCTGTGGCGCCAGCCAGAGGCATCCATGAGCCCCTTCTACCGCCCACCGACTGATGGGCGGCCGTGGCAACACACCCAGAGGCAACCGCGGAGCCCTTCTGCACGCCCACCCGCGGGTGGGCCTACCGTCAGCGGCACACCCAGAGGCACCGCGCAAATAGTTCTGCAGCCCACCCGCGGGTAGGCCGGCCGTTGCTGCACCCAGAGCTGCGCAGAAACAATTCTGCAGCCCACCTACGGGTGGGTTGGTGCGTTCGCGTCAACCCAGAGGCAACCGCCCAGGGCCCTTCTGCAGCCCTCCATGGGTAGGCCCGATCGTGGCGGCACCCAGGGGCAAGCGCAAACCCTTCTGCCGCCCACCCACGGTGGGCCGGCCGTGTGGCACACCCAGAGAGCGCAAACCCTTCTGCCGCCCACCCGCGGGTGGGCACTGGCGTCTTGGCTTTACCCAGAGGCAACCGCCAGGCCCTTCTGCACGCCCACTCATGGGTGGGCCGGCCGTGGCGGTATACCCAGAGCCACCGCATAAAGAGTTTTGCCGCCCACCCACGAGTGGGCCGGCCGTGGCAACACGCCCAGAGCCTACGCGAAACAGTTATTGCCGCCCACCCACGGGTGAGCCGGCCCGTGGCGGCACACCCAGAAGACAACGCAGGCCCTTCTGCCGCCCACCCGCAGGGTGGAGGCCGGCCGTCAGCGGCACACCCAGAGGGACAACATAAAACAGTTCTAGAGCGGCCCACCTCACGGGTGGGTTGGTCGTTGCGTCAACCCAGAAAACCCGCGGAGGCCTTTCTGCCGCGCCCACCCACCCGGGTGGGCCGGCCGTGGCGGCACACTCAGAGGCAAAGCGCCAAACCCTTCTGCCGCCCAACCACTTGTGGGCGGCCATGGCGCCACTCTCAGAGACAAGCGCCAAACCCTTCTGCACGCCCACCCAGGGGGTGGGCGAGCGTCGGCGGCACACTCAGAGGCAAAGCGCCAAACCCTTCTGCCGCGTCCACCCAGGGGTGGGCCGGCCGTGGCGGCACACCCAGAGACAACGCGAGGCCCTTCTGCACGCCCACCTCACGGGTGAAAGCTGGTCGTTGTGTCAACCCAGAAGAAACTGCCGGCCCTTCTGCACGTTTACCCACGGGAGGGCTGGCGTGGCGGCACACCCAGAAGTGTCGCGGGCCCTTCTGCACTCCCACCAACGGGTGGGCAGGCCGTGCCTGCACGCAGAGGCAACCGCGAGGCCCTTCTGCACACCCACCCGCGGGTAAAGCCCGGCGTGGCGGCACACCCAGGGGAAAATGCTGGCCCTACTATGCAGCCCACCCGCGGGTGAGCCGGCCCGTGGCTGCACAGCCAGAGGCAACGCAAACAGTTCTGCAGCCCAACCACGGGTGGGCCGATTAGTGGCGGCACACCCAATGGCAAGCGCAAACAGTTCTGCCGCCCACCCGCGGGAAAGCTGGTCGTTCGTCAACCCAGAAGAAACTGCAGGCCGTTCTGCCGCCCACCCGCAGGGTGGGCAGGCCGTGTGAAGCACACTCAGAGGCAAAGGCAGGCCCTTCTGCCGCGTTCACCCCGCAGATTGGGCTGGCGTGGCGGCACACCCAGAGGCAACCCGCGGGAGCCTTCTACACACCCACCAGCGGGTGGGCCGGCCGTGGCGGCACGCAGTGGCACACTCAAACAGTTCTGCCGCCCACCCACGGGAAAGCTGGTCGTTGCGTCAATTTAAAAGAAACTGCAGGCCCTTCTGCAGCCCACCCGCAGATTGGGCTGGCCGTCGCGGCACGCAGAGGTAAGCGCGGGCCCTTCTGCATGCCCCACCCGCGGGTAGTCCCGCGCAGTGGCGTACACTAAGAGCAAAAGCGCAAACACTTCTGCCGCCCACCCGCGGGTGGAGCCGGCCGTCAGCGGCACACCCAGAGGCAAAGGCAGGCCCTTCTGCAGCCCACCCGCGGGTGGAGCCGGCGTCGGGCGACACCCAGAACAACGCGCGCAGGGCCCCATTACCGCCCACTCCGCGGGTGGGCGGCCCGTCGGCACGCAGAGGCATCGCATAAACAGTTCTGCAGCCCACCCGCGGGTAAGCTGGTCGTTCGTCAACCCTGAAGAAACTGCAGGCCCTTCTGCCGCCCACCCGCGGGTGGGCTGGCGTCGTGGCGGCACCCAGAGGTAACCGCCAGGCCCTTCTGCCGCGCCCAACCGCGGGTAAGGCCTGCCGTGGCTGCACACCCTATGAGGCAAGCGCGGGGCCTTCTGCACACCCACCAGCGGGTGGGCGGCCGTGGCGGCACCCAGAGAGCAACATGAGGCCTTTCTGCCGCCCACCCGCGGGTGGAGCCCGCCCGTCAGCGGCACAACCAGGGAGCTACCGCGGGCCCCTTCTGCCGCATACCCAGGGGTGGGCGGCCCGTCAGCGGCACAGCCAGAGAGCACCGCGCAAACAGTTCTGCCGCCCACCCACGGTTGGTGCGGCCGCGGCGGCACACCCAGAGGCAACCACAGGGCCTTCTGCCGCCCACCCAGGGGTGAGCGGCCGTTCGCGTAAACCCAGAGGCAACCGCCAGACCCTTCTGCCGCCCACCCGCGGGTTGGCCCGGCTGTGGCGGCACCCAGGGGCAACGCAGAGCCCTTCTCCACGCCCACCCGCGGGTGGGCGGCGTCGCTGCACAACCAGGGGCAACCGCAGGCCCTTCTACACGCCCGCCCACAGGTGAAGCGGGCTGTGTACACCCATAGCCACATGCAAACAGTTCTGCCGCGGCTCACCCGCGGGTGGGCCAACCATGGCTGCACGCAGAGGCAACCGCAGGGGCCTTCTGCAGCCCACACACTGGTGGGCGGCCCGTGGCGGCACACCCAGAGGCAACCGCAGGCCCTTCTGCCACGCCACCCACGGGTGGGCCAGCCGTGGCGGCACGCAGAGAGCAACCGCGGAGGCCTACTGCAGCCCACCCACGGGTGGGCGGCCGTCGGCAGCACGCAGAGGCACTGCATGAAACAGTTCTGCCGCCCACCCACGGGTGGGCCGACGTGGCGGCACACCCAGAGGCACCACTCAAACAGTTCTGCCGGCCCACCGGCGGGAAAGCTGGTCGTTCGCGTCAGCGCCAGAAGAAACTGCAGGCCCTTCTGCACTCCCACCCACGGGTGGGCTGGCGTGGCGGCACACCCAGAGAGCAACCGCAGGCCCTTCTGCAAAGCCCACACCGCGGGTGGGCCTACCGTGGCGGCACACCGGGGGCAATCTCAGGACCTTCTGCCGCCCACCCGCGGGTGGAGCCGGCCGTCAGCGGCACACCCAGAGGCACACCCAAACAGTCCTGCCGCCCACCCACGGGTGGGCGGCCCGTCTTCGGCACACCCAGAGGCACTGCAGCTAACAGTTCTGCCGCCCACCCGCGGGAAAGCTGGTGGATTGCGTCATCCCAGAAAAAATGCAGGCCCTTCTGCCGCCCACCCGCGGGTGGGCTGGCCGTCGCTGCACACCCAGATGTACCCGCGGGCTTTTCTGCACTCCCACCCACGGGTAGGCCGGCGTGGCTGCACGCAGGGGGCAACCGCGGGCCTTCTGCACACCCACCAGCGGGTGGGCGGCCGTGGCGGCACACCCAGAGAGCAACCGCCAGGCCCCACTACTGCAGCCCACACCGCGGGTGGGCGGCCGTCAGCGGCACAGCCAGAGGCACCGCATAAAGAGTTCTGCCGCGACCACCCGCGGGTGGGCCGGCGTCGGCGGCACACCCAGAGCCTGCATAAACCGTTCTGCCGCCCACCCACGGGTGGGCCGGCCATCAGCGGCACACTCAGAGGCAAGCGCAAACCCTTCTGCACACCCAACCACGGGTGGGCGGCCATGGCGCCACACTCAGAGGCAAAGCGCAAACCCTTCTGCCGCGCCCACCCGCGGGTGGAGCCGGCCGTCGCTGACACCCAGAGGCAACCGCAGGCCCTTCTGCCGCGCCCACCCGCGGGTGGGCGGCCGTCAGCGGCACAGCCAGAGGCACCATAGCAAACAGTTCTGCCCGTACGCTGCGGGTGGGCGGCCGTGTGACACAACAAGAGGCACTGCGCAAACAGTTCTGCATGCCCACCCGCGGAAAGCTGGTCGTTCGTCAACCCAGAAGATACTGCAGGCCCTTCTGCCGCCCACCCACGGGTGGGCTGGCCGTCAGCAGCACACCCAGAGGTAACCGCAAACCCTTCTGCACTCCCACCCGCGGGTGGGCCGGCCGTGGCTGCACACCAAGAGGCAAGCGCGGGCCCTTCTGCACACCCACCAAAGGGTGGGCGGCCGTGGCGGCACACCCAGAGAGCAACCGCCAGGCCCTTCTGCTGCGCCCACCCGCGAGATTGGGAGCCCGCCGTCGCTGCACAACCAGGAGCAACCGCGGCCACTTCTGCCGCCCACCCGCAGGGTGGGCGGCCGTGGCGGCACACCAAGAGAGGACACGCAAACAGTTCTGCCGCGCCCACCCACGGGGTGGAGCGAGGCCTCGCGGCACGCAAAGGCAACGCGGGAGACCTTCTGCA
This sequence comes from Luscinia megarhynchos, assembly GCA_034336665.1. NCBI lineage: Eukaryota > Metazoa > Chordata > Aves > Passeriformes > Muscicapidae > Luscinia > Luscinia megarhynchos. The sequence continues at coordinate 7,557 of JAPFBE010000250.1, read as the reverse complement.
GCCCACCGCGGGTGGGCCGGCCGTCGGCGGCACACCCAGAGCCACTGCATAAACAGTTCTGCCGCCCACCTACCCGGGAGGCTGGTGCGTTCGCGATCAGCAGAGAACCGCAGGCCCTTCTGCCCGCCCACCCACAGGTGGGCGGCCGTCAGCGGCACACCCAGGGGCAACCGCGGGAGCCCTTCTGCGCCCACCCACGGGTGGGCGACGTCAGCGGCACACCCAGAGGCAACTACAGGCCCTTCTGCGCCCACACTCAGGTGGGCGGCCGTTACCGGCACAGCCAGAGGCAACCGCAGACCCTTCTGCCGCCCGCCCGACTGATGAGCGGCCGTGGCAACTACACCCAGAGGAAACCGCCAGGCCCTTCTGCACGCCCACCCGCGGGTGGGCGACGTCGTGTGACACCCAGAGGCACTGCGCAAATATTTCTGCAGCCCACCCGCGGGTAGGCGGCCGTTGCTGCACACCCAGAGGCAACCGCAGGCCTTCTTCACGCCCACTCCGCGGGTGGGCGGCCGTCGGCGGCACACCCAGAGGCAAGCGCAGGCCCTTCTTCGCGCCCACCCACGGGTGGAGCGGCCGTCAGCGGCTTTACACTCAGAGGCACCGCAAACAGTTCTGCAGCCCACCTATGGGTGGGTTGGTGCGTTCGCGATCAGCAGAGGAAACCGCGAGGCCCTTCTGCACGCCCACCCACTGGCAGGCCGGCCCTGGCGGCACACTCAGAAGGCAAGCGCCAAACCCTTCTGCAGCCCACCCGCGGGTGGAGCGGCCGTCAGCGACACACTCAGAGGCACCGCCAAACAGTTCTGCCGCCCACCCGCGGGTGGGCGACGTCTTGAGCACGCAGAGGCACCGCATAAACAGTTCTGCACTCCCACCCGCGTGTAAGCTGGTTGTTGCTTCAACCCAGAAGAAACTGCAGGCCCTTCTGCCGCCCACCCGCAGGGTGGGCTGGCGTCTTGGCACACCCAGAGGTAACCGCCAGGCCCTTCTGCACTCCACCGCGGGTAGGCCGGCCGTGGCTGCACACCAGAGGCAAGCGCCAGGCCTTCTGCACACCCACCAAAGGGGTGGGCGGCCCGTGGCGGCACACCAGAGGCAACCGCCAGGCCCCTTCTACCGCATGCCCACCCGCGGGTGGGCCACGCGTCAGCGGCACAACCACAAGAGCAACCGCGGGCCTTTCTGCGCCCACTCCGCGTGTGGGCCGGCCGTGGCGGCACGCAGAGGCATACGCCAAACAGTTCTGCACGCCCACCCGCGAGTGGGCGGCCGTTCTTGTGGCGCTTAGAGCCACCGCATAAACAGTTATTGCAGCCCACCCACGGGTGGGCAGGCCGTGGCGACAACAGAGGCACTGCATAAACAGTTCTCCAGCCCACCCGCGGGTGGGCCGACGTCAGAGCACACCCAATAGCAAGCGCAAACAGTTCTGCAGCCCACCCACGGGTAAACTGGTGCGTTGCGTCAGCCCAGAAGAAACTGCAGGCCCTTCTGCCGCCCACCCGCAGGGTGGGCGGCCGTCAGCGGCACACTCAGAGGCAAAGGCAGGCCCTTCTGCCGCCCACACCGCGGGTAGGCCGGTCCGGGCTGCACGCAGAAGACAACCGCGAGACCTTCTACACCCACCAGCGGATTGGGCGGCCGTGGCGGCACACCCAGAGGCATCACAGGCCCTTCTGCCAGCCCACCCACGGGTGGAGCGGCCCGTCTTGGCACACCCAGTGGCACCTCAAACAGTTCTGCCCGACCACCCACGGGAAAGCTGGTGCGTTCGTCAACAAAAGAAACTGCAGGCCCTTCTGCATGCCCACCCGCGGATTGGGCTGGCGTCTTGGCACACCCAGAGCACACCAAACAGTCCTGCCGCGCCCACCCGCGGGTGGAGCCGGCGTCGTCGCGGCACACCCAGAGGCACTGCGCTAACAGTTCTGCCGCGCCCACCCGCGGGAAAGCTGGTGCGTTCGTCATCCCAGAAAAAAATGCAGGCCCTTCTGCAGCCCACCCACGGGTGGGCTGGCCGTCTTGACACGCAGATGTACCCGCGGGCTTTTCTGCACTCCCACCCACGGGTGGGCGGCCGTGGCTGCACACCAGGGGGCAACCGCGGGCCTTCTGCACACCCACCAGCGGGTGGGCGGCCGTCATGGCGGCACGCAGAGCAACCGCGGAGGCCCCACTGCGCCCACACCGCGGGTTGGAGCCGGCCGCGTGTGGCACAGCCAGAGGCACCGCAAAGAGTTCTGCCGCCCACCCGCGGGTGGAGCGGCCGTCGTGACACCCAGAGAGCACGCATAAACAGTTCTGCCAGCCCACCCTACGGGTGGAGCCGATCCATCGCGGCACACTCAGAGGCAAGCGCCAAACCCTTCTGCACACCCAACCCGCGGTTGGGCGGCCATGGCAGCCACACTCAGAGGCAAGCGCAAACCCTTCTGCCGCCCACCCACGGGTGGAGCCGACGTCAGCGGCACACCCAGAGGCAACCGCAGAGCCCTTCTGCAGCCCACCCGCGGGTGGGCGGCCGACGTCAGCGGCACAGCCAGAGGCACCGCGCAAACAGTTCTGCTGCATGCCCGCGCGGGTGGGCCCGGCCGTGGCGGCACGCAGAGGCGCAGCAAAACAGTTCTGCACGCCCACCCGCAGGGAAAGCTGGTGCGTTGCGTCGACCAGAAGATACTGCAGGCCCTTCTGCCGCGCCCACCCACGGGTGGGCTGGCGTAGCAACACACCCAGAGGTAACGCCAGGCCCTTCTGCACTCCACCCACGGGTAGGCCGGCCGTGGCTGCACGCAGAGGCAAAGCGCCAGGCCCTTCTGCACACCCACCAAAGGGTGGGCGACACGTGGCGGCACACCCAGAGGCAACCGCGGAGCCCTTCTGCAGCCCACCCGCGGGTGGGCCACGCCTCAGCTGCACAGCCAGGGCAACCGCGGGCACTTCTGCAGCCCACCCACGGGTAGGCCGGCGTGGCGGCACCAAGAGGGACAAGCAAACAGTTCTGCCGCCCAGCCACGGGTGGGCGGCGTAGAGGCACCCAAAAGAGGCAACCGCGGGGGACCTTCTGCCGCGCCCACCGCGGGTGGGCCGGCGTGGCGGCACACCCAGAACCTACCGCCAAACGGTTCTGCACGCCCACCTGCGGGGCTGGTCGTTCGCGTCAACCCGGAGGAAATCGCGGGCCCTTCTGCCCGCCCACCCACAGGTGGGCGGCCGTCTTGACACACCAGGGGCAACCGCTTGAGCCCTTCTGCACGCCCACCCACGGGTGGGCGGCCGTCTTGACACACCCAGAGAGCAACTTCAGGCCCTTCTGCCGCCCACACTCAGGTGGGCGGCCCGTCGCGGCACAGCCAGAGAGCAACCCGCCAGAGCCCTTCTACCACGCCCACCCACTGATGGGCGGCCGTGGCAACACGCAGTGGCTACCGCGGGCCCTTCTACCACGCCCACCCAGGGGTGGGCGGCCGTCGCGCGGCACAGCCAGAGGCACCGCATGAAACAGTTCTGCGCCCACCCACGGTTGGTCGGCCGCTAGCGGCACCAGAGGCAACCACAGGGGCCTTCTGCCGCCCACCCGCGGGTTGGCGGCTGTGGCGGCACACCCAGGGGCAACGCAGGCCCTTCTCCCGCCCACCCGCGGGTGGGCCGGCCCGTCTTCTGCACAACCAGGGGCAACCGCGGAAGCCCTTCTGCCGCTCCCGCCCACAGGTGGCCCGGGCTGTGGCGGCTTTACAGCCCATAGCCACATGCAAACGGTTTCTGCGGCTCACCACGGGTAGGCCAGCCATGGCGCTGCACGCAGAGGCAACCGCGGGGGCCTTCTGCAGCCCACACACTGGTGGGCGGCCGTGGCGGCACACCCAGAGGCAACCGCGGGCCCTTCTGCCGCGCCACCCGGGTGGAGCGGCGATGGCGGCACACCCAGAGCAACAACGCAGGCCTACTGCGCCCACGCGGGTGGAGCGGCCCGTCAACAGCACCAGAGGCACCGCCAAAGCAGTTCTGCCGCCCACCCGCGGGTGGGCCGGCCCGTCAGCGGCACACCCAGAGGCTACGCAAAAACAGTTCTGCAGCCCACCCGACGGGAAAGCTGGTCGTTCGTCAGCGCAGAAGAAACTGCAGGCCCTTCTGCACTCCCACCCGCGGGATTGGGCTGGCGTCTGCGGCGACACCCAGAGACAACCGCCAGGCCCTTCTGCTGCATACCGCGGGTGGGCCTACCGTATGCGGCACACCCGGGGCAATCTCAGGACCTTCTGCCGCCCACCCACGGGTGGAGCCGGCCCGTCTGGGCACACGCAGAGGCACGCAAACAGTCCTGCAGCCCACCCACGGGTGGGCGGCCGTGGCGGCACGCAGAGGCACTGCGCTAACAGTTCTGCCGCCCACCCACGGGAAGCTGGTGGATTCGTCATCCCAGAAAAAATGCAGGCCCTTCTGCCGCCCACCCTACGGGTGGGCTGGCGTGGCTGCACACCCAGATGTACCCGCGGGCTTTTCTGCACTCCCACCCGCGGGTAGGCCCGGCCCGTGGCTGCACACCAGAGGCAACCGCGGGCCTTCTGCACACCCACCAGCGGGTGGGCCGGCCCGTGGCGGCACACCCAGAAACAACCGCAGAGCCCACTGCACGCCCACACGCGGGTGGGCGGCCGTGGCGGCACAGCCAGAGGCACCGCACAAAGAGTTCTGCCGACCACCCTGCGGGTGGGCCGGCCCGTCTTGGCACACCCAGAGGCACCGCATAAACCGTTCTGCGCGCCCACCCGCGGGTGGAGCCGGCCATCGGCGGCACACTCAGAGGCAAGCGCAAACCCTTCTGCACACCAACCACGGGTGGGCGGCCATGGCGCCACACTCAGAGGCAAAGCGCCAAACCCTTCTGCCACGCCCACCCACGGGTGGGCGGCCCGTCAGCGGCACACCCAGAGGCAACCGCGAGGCCCTTCTGCACGCCCACCCGCGGGTGGGCGGCCGTCAGCGGCACAGCCAGAGAGCACCATAAACAGTTCTGCCGCCCACCCTGCGGGTGGGCGGCCGTGTGCGGTACCCAGAGGCACTGCATAAACAGTTCTGCCGCCCACCACGCGGAAAGCTGGTGGATTGCGTCGACCCAGAAGATACTGCAGGCCCTTCTGCCGCCCACCCGCGGGTGGGCTGGCGTCGCAGCACACCCAGAGGTAACGCAAACCCTTCTGCACTCCCACCCACGGGTAGGGCGGCCGTGGCTGCACACCCCAGAGGCAAGCGCGGGCCCTTCTGCACACCCACCAAAGGGTGGGCCGGCCGTCGTGGCACACCCAGAGGCAACCGCAGGCCCTTCTGCACGCCCACCGCGGGTGGGCCGCGCCGTCTGCACAACCAGGAACAACCGCCAGCCACTTCTGCGCCCACCCGCGGGTAGGCCGGCCCGTGGCGGCACACCCGCAAAGAGGAACCACGCAAACAGTTCTGCCGCCCACCCACGGGTGGGCGAGGCCGTCGCGGCACACCCGAGGCAACCGCCCGAGACAGCTTCTGCAGCCCACCCGCGGGTGGGCCGGCCGTCGCGGCACACCCAAGAGCCACACGCATAAAACAGTTCTGCAGCCCACCTACCGGAGGGCTGGTCGTTCGCGTCAACCCAGAGGAAACCGCCAGGCCCTTCTGCCCGCCCACCCACAGGTGGGCGGCCGTCAGCGGCACCCAGGGGCAACCGCAGGGCCCTTCTGCATACACCCACGGGTGGGGCCGGCCCGTCGATAGCACCCAGAGGCAACCGCAGGCCCTTCTGCACGCCCACACTCCAGGTGGGCCGGCCGTGGCGGCACAGCCAGAGGCAACCGCCAGGCCCTTCTGCCGCATACCCGACTGATGAGCGGCCGTGGCAGCTACCCAGAGAACCCGCCCAGGCCCTTCTGCCGCGCCCACCCTACGGGTGGGCCGACGTCAGCGGCACACCCAGAGGCACCGCAAATATTTCTGCACGCCCACCCACGGGTAGGCCGGCCCGTTGCTGCACACCCAGAGGCAACCGCAGGCCCTTCTTCACGCGCCCACCCACGGGTAGGCCGGCCCGTGGCGGCACACCCAGAGGCAAACGCAGGGCCCTTCTTCACGCCCACCCGCGGGTGGAGCCGGCGTCTATGGCTACACCTCAGAGGCACCCGCATAAACAGTTCTGCCGCGCCCACCCTCTGCGGTGTGGGTTGGTCGTGCGTCAACCCAGAGGAAACCGCGGAGGCCCTTCTGCACGCCCACCCACTGGCAGGCCGGGCCCTGGCGGCACACTCAGAGAGCAAACGCCAAACCCTTCTGCACGCCCACCCGCGGGTGGGCCGGCCCGTCAGCGGCACTGCAGCAGAGGCACGCGCATGAAACAGTTCTGCACGCCCACTCGCAGGGTGGGCCGGCCCGTCGTGGCACACCCAGAGGCACTGCATAAACAGTTCTGCACTCCCACCCACGTGTAAGCTGGTTGTTGCTTCAACCCAGAAGAAACTGCAGGGCCCTTTCTGCCGCCCACCCGCGGGTGGGCTGGCGATGGCGGCACACCCAGAGGTAACCGCAGGGCCCTTCTGCACTCCCACACACGGGTAGGCCGGCCGTGGCTGCACACCCAGAGGCAACGCAGGCCCTTCTGCACACCCTACCGGGGCTGGGCGGCCGTGGCGGCACACCAGAGGCAACCGCAGGCCCTTCTGCCGCCCACTCACGGGTGGGCGGCGTCGGCGGCACAACCAGAGGCAACACGAGCACTTCTGCGCCCACCCACGGGTGGGCGGCCGATGAGCGGCACACCAGAGGCACCGCGCAAACAGTTCTGCGCCCACCCACGGGTGGCCTGGCGTGTGGCACACCCACAGGCAACCGCGGGCCCTTTCTGCACGCCCACTCACGTGTGGGCGGCGTGCGCACACGCAGAGCAGCGCAAACAGTTCTGCGCCCACCCACGGGTGGGCGGCGTTCTTGCGCGCAGAGGCACCGCACAAAACAGTTCTGCCGCCCACCACGGGTGGGCTGGCGTGTGAGCACGCAGAGGCATGCGCAAACCGTTCTGCCGCCCTACTCACGGGTGGAGCAGGCCCGTCAGAGGCACGCAAAGGCAAGCGCAAACCGTCCTGCACGCCCACCCGCGGGTAGACTGCGTGCATCGGCACGCAGAGGAAAACTGCAGGCCCTTCTGCACGCCCACCCACGGGTGGGCCGGCCGTCAGCGGCACTCAGAGGCAAAGGCAGGCCCTTCTGCGCCCACACGCGGGTGAGGCGGGTCGGGGCTGCACGCAGAAACAGCAGGGCCCTTCTCGCACACCCACCAGCGGGTGGGCGGCCGTGGCGGCACGCAGGGGAAAATCACAGGCAGCCCTTCTGCGCCCACCCACGGGTGGGCCGGCCGTCGCGGCACGCAGATGGCACACTCAAACAGTTCTGCGACCACCCACGGGAAGCTGGTGCGTTCGCGTCAACAAAAGAACTGCAGGCCCTTCTGCGCCACCCGCGGTTGGGCTGGCCGTGTCGGCACGCAGAGGCACACCCAAACGGTCCTGCACGGCAATGCGTAACTTCCAT